>CM050411.1:34660121-34712621 GCA_027580255.1 Therioaphis trifolii | reverse complement strand
ATACCTATGTATCAATTTTTACAGTAAAATATACATTTTTAATATCATGTTTTAACATTTTTATGTCATTTTATGCATTTTTTTTCGTGCATTTTTTTTTTATATATTTTCAGATCATCAAGTTCCGGGCCCTAGTTATTACACTGACGTGTACGATCACATATTCGTACTATTATTCTCATCTCATAGTCGTGTACGAGCGCTGCTCGTCTTTTTTTTTCTTTCGATTTTATATACGAGCAGCTGCTCCGATCAAACCAAACCGCGCGTGTATTATGATAATAGTATACACGACGTGTGTACACAAAACGCAAATTGCGCGGCATTAGTTTTCAACGGTGAAATTTATGCGGAACAAAAGTTTATGAACGGTTGCGTACGCGCCCGTTCTGATTCGAAAGTTAATTCGTACGTTCAACCGACTGCTCGATATTATATGCGCGTCGTAAGCATCGTCGCGTTCCCCGACAGAAAAAAAATTCGGGTTCGTTTTGCTCCACAGAAGTGTGCACACGCCGAAGAACGTGAATAAATATCGTGCCCGCGTGAAAACCCTTAGCGGTCGAACAAAACCGATGTTGATGTCCGAGAGAATTTCACGAAAACGAGTGCGTCAAAAACGCGTAAGCGTAAACGAAAACAAAAAATTCAGTTTCGGTTATTTTCAATGTACTCGAATAAATAAAGGACGTATTAACTACAGCTGTCGTGAATTCGTATTAGTATAAGTATTCTAATTGTAAGTATTGTTCAATGAATTCTCATCAACTTTCCACTTATTATTGATTGATTTGTTCGTAATATGTTACATTAAATCTCTATCGCCAACAGACGCATATTGTGCTTAAAGGGGGTAGATAATATTTTTATTGTTTGAATTTATGTCGAATTAAATTTCAAATAAAACAATTTTGAAAAAAAAATACCCATAAATTTATCTGGGGCGTATACGATTATAGAAATAAAACACAATATAATACAAAAGTTAAACATCTTGATATGTAGAAGGCTATAAAATATCAAGTAAACGCCATCATAAATACCTGTAATACCTGTAATTATAACAGTTAAATTTTAATTATTTTTGATCGAGG
Organism: Therioaphis trifolii; assembly: GCA_027580255.1. Classification (NCBI taxonomy): domain Eukaryota; kingdom Metazoa; phylum Arthropoda; class Insecta; order Hemiptera; family Aphididae; genus Therioaphis; species Therioaphis trifolii. The sequence continues at coordinate 34,711,527 of CM050411.1, read as the reverse complement.
ACACATCACCGTGTCACGCAATACAAATTGCACGTGCCTACCCCGGTAATAAATCACACGAATCAATAGTAACACGAACCCGCCCGCGCGAGCCCGATTTACGGATCCGTAAAATGTTATAGTTAATCTGTTTTGTAATTTTAAAATCGTAAATCTTACACGCCGAATGGATAAATTATAATTTTTATAATTGCATTATTATCGGTCGCGGTTAAAACACTTATAAAACACGTAAGTACATGTATAAATCCAATGGGCGATAACCCGACGCGAATTTATGTTGCACGCGCAGATCCTCTGTAAACTTTTTCTGGAAGCTTTTACGTCGGTTAAAGTTTTTGCAATATCTGTTTGGGGATCGGTAATTACGCACTGTAATTTTTCAAGGCTTTAAAAACGGTACCTCCTCCTTCTCCTCCACCGCCGCCGCCACACGACGTCCTCCAAGAGAAAAATGATCGCAATTAAAACTTTTCCGACGCCCGGATGATAAATCCTATTTACATTTGGTATAATATACGTGTGGTGGTATGTACGTGTGTACAAATGGAAGTGTTTGAGCTCAAGACTGATGTCTGCGTAAAAATTCGTTCGTTTTTATCAATGTAAATCGGTGATATTACGCTAAGCGGAGACGTAACTATAGATAGAGAGAGAGAGAGAGAGAGAGAAAAAGCGAAAACTGACAATTTACGTATGCGATAAATCGCATCAACATTAAACAGAGGTTCGCGTGGTTCGGTTTTACGATTTTAACCGGAGTTCGAGTAAAAACCGTAACACCGTTACATTATTATCCGTCGGAGACAAATAATTGTAAACGAGCAATTATATTGTCCGCGCGGCGTGTGCGTTATTCACTACTACCCGCGGTAATCCCCAGGACGCGTTAAGTCCATTAATAAATGAGCGGTTGTTTTACGCTCACTCGTTTCGAACCTTATTCGCGTGCACACACACACACACACACTCACACACACACATCACGTACAAGTACCATGCGGATCGATGAAATGAATAGTTCGCGGACTGAAAACAATCGAACGCCATTTGTCTTGTGAATATTTTTGTATACGATTCGTGTATACTCTCTCCCGTGGCACTTCGTCGAGTGCAGCGCAGAGTGCAGTAGAAACGGAACTCCAGGAGACCGAAACGTAATTTCCGTTTCATTACGGTGGTTCCGTTTTATTCCGAACGCCGCACGTTCCTGGGTGATTTAACGACGGGATCTCTAACGCTGAGTGCCATGATCGTCACGCGGTGAATCCATCACGATCGCGATTAGTTTATCATACGAGGGCGGTTCGGAAAGTGAGTTCTGTTTTAGCATTAAAAAAATAAAACACTCGACGCGTTTACAGACTTTTTATCGTATACATCTAACAGAGAATACATTAAACCATATTTTTCTACGTGATTTCCACCGACGTTTAAGCACTCGTCGTACCTGTAAAGAAGTTTTTCGATTCCCACTGAACGAAATTCGGCCGTCTGTTCATTTGGCCGCTGGTCGACGCGGTCTGTTGTGTGGTACCCGAGTTTTCGACTCACAATTTCGTAGAGGATAATATAGTTCGCGACATCTGAGGGAAACACCCGGAGAGAGCTGTGTAACGGTGAATCCTTCTGTTCTCTCTGATTTTTTTGTTGATTTTTTTCAACAGGATCATCGTTTACCGCAGACTTCTCTCTTCTAACGTTCACTTCTCTCCTCATCGTGTGGACATTTGTGCGTCCTTCACCAAACAAACGACACCGTTTCTTCCACTCCTGCGCTCGCAAACCGCAATCGGAACTTACTCTCCGAACCACCCTCGTGCAACATCATTCGTCAAAATACAGAAACGTTGATTTTCGAACGCAAGGCTACACCTACATTGGATCCGTATTTCTCCCGATCCGATCCGATCCGACGTCGTCCGACGGTCGGTGTCTGACGACGTCGTCAGACGTGAGTGCCTACAATGGTCCCGACTCCCGACGTGATCCGTTATCCGATGCTTATCTAATCTAATCGTTCTACGGCAGTCTGCTGTAGAACCGACTACAGCAAACACGACGAGTGAATCGGAAGACGATTTTTTGTGCTGGATTTTTGTGCTAGATAGTAACGTCCAATTAAAAAAAACGCAAAAGTAAAAAATGGGTCGATGAATTTAATAAAGATAGGTATACAGGAGAGTTTTTTTACTACTTGTTTACCATTGCGGAATCGTCCTACAAAATTTAAAGAATACCACCGTATGTCAATCGCAACATTCGATTACATCATAGATTCCCAAAGTGGTCTATATCGACCCACTGGGGTCGATTCTGACTTGTAAGGGGTCTATGTCAAAGAAAATTAAAATTGGGGGTGCACCGTGTGTAAATAGGGGTCCCCGAGAGTTATAAGTAAAAATGCATATCGTAATTTTTACGAAAAAACTGATACAATAAATATATATATTTAATAATATGTGTGTGACGATGCGATACTTATCCTGCTTTATGGGAGTATCGCAAGAAAGTTTTTGATAGCTTTTCCGTCATCATACTGCGTGGCGAGGGGTTTCAGCACAGTTGTCAATCTTCTTACAAAAAAAAGAAATAGATTGGAAATCACTGATAGAGGAGATTTGAGGTTAACCTGACTAATTTGAAGCCAAATATTGAAAATCTACTATCAACACATCAGGTTCATCCTTCCCATTAAAGATATATATTTCAAAACTAACCTTGATTTTTTTTTTATATGTTATTAAATTTTTATTTGCATTTATTCTCGTTTTAATTACTAAAAAAAATATTTGAATATTTTCATTATTAAAGAAATAAAGGTATTATTATTAAAAACAAAATTTTATTTAAAAAAAATGTACTCCATATTTAGGGGTATACGAAAATGGAAAAAGTTGGCAAGTGGTCTACGGAGCAAAAAAGTTTGGGAACCTCTGGATTACACTCTCGAGGGGATAAAAAGTGAAACAACAGGCCAATTTAATTTCAGGGTATGTGTTAGCCCAAAAGAGAAACTAACCATCACAATACGGTAAATAAACCTTCATTATTCATTACATGTATATAAAATTATTTTAATACAAACTATTAAACCTCTCTCACAAGTTCTATTAGTAAGCCTTTGTCGATTTTTCCAGACATTTTTTGTTATAACTGTTAAAATTGCACGAGCAAAACTAAACGTCGTCGGATTGGAAAATCGGAATGGAAACAACATATGATTGATCGACCGTCAAATCGGATAGTGTCGGGAGTCGTCGGGAATCGAGAAATCGGGAGCTCCGTTTCCAGTGTAGGCAGCACTAAAATTAAGATAAGGATGTTTGTTTTTCTTCGACGTCGGATCGGATCGGATCCGGAGAAATACGGATCCAATGTAGGTGTAGCCTAATAATACGGACGCGTGTACGACGACTATACGTCCGACGAGAGACGACATATTAATAATAATGCAACTTGTAATAAACTAATAATGTGACTTTTGTCGCGCGAACGTCGACAACTACGGACAGTCAATGAAGTGCACGTGTAATATTATAATAAAACACGACGTTTCCGAGCGAACAATCGCACTTGACGTGTAGGTACCGTTCGCGTACATCACGCGTGTGTACACGTGGTACGGCGTGCACGGGGTGACGACGATTCTGGGGGAGGGGAAGGGGAAGGAAGATGAAAAAAAAAGGCGGTTTCGGAAACGGAGCAGCGGCAACAGCGGCGGCTTTGTTCGTATTATGTGCACGAGACAACGGGCGACGGGAGTAAATAATATGCGGAGGGAAAAAAATTCTCTATGACAGATCGATGTGGCATTTTTACAGGATATTTCTCCGCTGCAGATTTATAATCCATTGTTGGCTGCTGCAGGAATTAATTACACGGTGTCCTCTTTTTTCTCTCTCTATCTCTTCCCCCCCTCTCCCCTCGCGTCCTCTCTCGTTATCCTTTTATCCCGGAGTAATGAACGAACACGGCTCATTGTAACCCTCTCTCTACCCCTCGCGACCCGCGAACAAACTCCGTCGTTCATTGCGCGCACAACCTTAACAAATCGCTCCCGTTGTCGCTAAATGATGATGGGTGACTGATATATATACGTATTTGTGAACGTGTGCGAGTGTGTGTGTGTGCGTTCGCGCAAAAGGAAATATCCATTGTTTTCACCCTTTCTGTCTTCACGGGTGTAGAGGCGGTGGTAAAAAAAAAAAAAAAGAAAAAAAGTATGTGTCGGCCGACAATTAAACCGTCGGGCGAAAAGGTCCACAATATTATCCTGTATACACCAAAACGAATGTGTACCAACCGTCGGTATACATAAATATAATATTATATTTATTATATGGCCACAACACGTATTATTACACCAAGGGATTGGATTTCAATAACGGCCGTGTCACTAAAACGTCATTATGGCATCGTTGTAACACGTAAAATGCAAATATATATATATAATATGTCGGTCAGTATATACGAGCAATAAAATTACGAGCGGATGACGGGGGTGCATATCAAAACGTCAAACCGGCTCGATCTAGAAATAATTAATAAAACACGACCGTCCGACGAAGAATAAAGCGAAACGACCTGGATTAGTCCGCCGGGAATAGTGTTTGTAGGTATGCGGCGATCCGAACAAAACGATTTATAATTCAGGAGTACACAACAATAATTGTTCACACAGAGGGTGTTACACGGAGATTTACAAATAGCGGTTTAAATCCGGTATTGCGCGTTCATAATTTTTTGTTTTTTGTTTTTTTTTTTTTTTTATAAAACATTATCTTTACTATTTTTACTGGCGTGGGTTTTTTTAAGTTTTTTTTAGCTTATTTAAATTCAAATTTATAACGTAACAGTGTTTTTTTTTTTTTTTTGGAAATTTTGATTTAGTAATTTCACTTCGAAATTTTCTATCCAATTATATGTTAAAATTTTAATTATTTCGATTAACGCAAGGGTTAAAAAAAGGGAAAATATACTTTTTGTTTATATTATATCGTGAAATATAGAGAGACAGAGGTTGCCACTTAAGAACACTAAAAGCTTTAAGAATCGTGTAGGTAATAAAGTAGTAGGTAGTAAAAGTAATTTTCTCATTAACATATTGTAGTTCTAAAAGAGGTTTTTAATAGTACTTGGGAAAAATTCAAATTTATGCATTTCCCAGAGTGAAGTCGAATGGTGTATATCTCTATGGTGCACCCTGTATATAAATTAACAACCCGTTCAATTATTAATGAGATAAAGTGAGTTAAATTCGATTTTAAAAAGTTTTCAGACGACTAAGTCCGAACACGAGCCATACGGAATATGCTTGAAAAATATTAAAGCAGAATTCCGATTTTTTCAGAAACTTACTTTTTTTTTTTTTTTTTTTTGAATCCAATTTGCATTTAAAACAGCGTGTTTTAGTGTTTACGTTTAACTGGAAACACTTTGTGAATAAATTAATATTTAGTACATATAATAAATATATTCGTGTGGTTTTCAAAACATATTTCGTCGACAAGAAATCTACATACACTAATAGTTTATTTTATCATTTGAATTTTTTTTTTTTTTTTTTAAAAATGAAAAAAATAAATAAATAAACGTCTTCGCATGAAAAATATTCATCCGGGTTCTTGACATTTCGAGCGGACCCTATTTCCAGATCAGGCCTACCGCGTACGGCGAATCGGGTATTGAATTAATACACCGCGCATAAATTAAATTAAACGTTTTCACAAATCACGGTATATCGTTCCCTTTGATCAAACAAGTTGAATTATTAAACGTCGCCGAATACAAAACGAGTTATTAATAATGATTTTCGAACGTCGCGTGCGCGTTCCATAACGAATTATGACGGACGTCTATATACGTTTCATTAGACGGACGAAATAGAATATTACGGCCGCCGCCGCCGCCGAGGTATAAAAAACTTAGTAGGAGATTCGATTAATATAGGGGAAAATAAACGAGTTTTGTCTCCGGTATTTCCTTCGAGACGGCCTAAAAGAACCTGACGAGCGGTCATGCGACTGGCCCAGTATTATTCAAAGCGCTCGTCGTCGTTATAATATAATATGATTTATGATAACCACGCGTGAGATCGTGTTGAAAATAAAATTCCTACTCAAGTTCTTCTGCGACCCGATCACATCGTCCGTATCTTTTCGCGTTGCACGCTTCGTATCCCTGTCACACGATGGACTCGCCCACGGAGAAGTAACTCACTAGATGCAAAATACTTTTAGTGTCGATGTAAAACGTGGGGGGGCTTTGCCCCCCACACCCCCACGACACTGAATTAATAATAATAATAATAATAAATTAACGAAATATTATATTTATAAAACAAAACTTATTCATTTTTTGGTTTTTTATTAAATAAGTATTTTCTAGTGTTGGGAAAAATCCGAATTTACCGAAGTTCGAAAATCCGGGTTTATGAAATTCGAAATCCGTAATCCGGATTCGGATAAAAATCCGGATTTCGGAATTCAAATTCGGATTTTACCCGAAATCCGGATTTCGGATTTTGAAACATTGAATTAATATTTTTTATGGATTCAAATAATTTTAGATTCTGAGTGGAACGATGAATGTTTTTTATTTAAAATAGAAAATGTTCGTTTTTTATATTAGAATTTATAACGAACAATTTTTATTTTCTACTTTAGAATACAGAAATCCACAGTGTGAAACCCAAATATTCGGATTTGAAATCCGAAAATTCGAAATTTGGATTTGAAAATCCGAAATCCGGATTTTACAACTTAAAATCCAAAATCCGAAATCCGGATTTTTCGGATTTTCGGAGAATCCGGATTTAATTCACACCACTAGTATTTTCTTATTCAAGTTATACATTATTATTAATCGCTGAAAAGCAACGATACGACGGTTCTCAAAATAGATATTTGATATTAACTATATTTACTATATTCAGTATATTGGCATGACCAAGGTCAACCGAGCGTATAAATCGTGAAATAATTAAGAGAAGGGATTTTTATTTTTATGTTTATTTATTTATTTAAATAATCTGTTTTTGACGAAATTCTCAGACGGTGCCTGCGGACGACGTTTAACCGACGAAAATCGTATGAATAGGTAAAATCAAAACGTTTCGAACGAAAACGCGGGGCCAAAACGCACGTGTGACAAACGGTCGGTTAGCGACAAGCGGCTTCCGCGCCCGGAAAACGTCGGAGGAGTCGCCCTCAAAAAACGTCTGTCGACTGCTGCTGCGGGCGGCGAGAAAACCCGTAGAAATAACGTTATCGCGCGACGACGGCACTGCGTTTTTCAGACGAGCGTATATTATAATGATAATGGGTTTTGAATTGAATAACGCGACGAATAACGTCCCTCCCGGACGGCCCCCGTTAAGTGCGCGAATAAGGTGTGTACCTACGCGTATACCGTCTTCTCTCCGGTCCGGAGAACGTGAACGGTATTTTCTTTGTGTTCGACGTTACGGCGCGTAAACGATTTCGCGTGTGCGAAATAAAAAAAAAAACTGGAATATATTAGCTGTGGCGGACGAGAGAGAGAGAGAGAGAGTAGGGGCGGGGGGAAACGATCGAGACGAGAACATGGCGTTCTAAATAAAAATAATTTCAAGTATTCCCGAGACATCGTTTCGTTTTATTACTATAACACACACACACACACACACAAACGCGGGTGTACAGAGAATAAAGAAAAACGACTAACGATCGTATATGGTGTCTGTGCAGTGCGGACCGAAAGCGAAAACGTTTTCGACGTGATAATAGTCGTGGTGCGAAACGCGCGCGGCGGAATGGCGTTTCATTCCGAAAACGATAAAATCCCCGATCGGGCGATCGCGACGATTACACGCGTACGTATTTCGTCACGGCGTTATTGCCGTTGTTGCGAACCAGTCTTACGACACCGTCGACTAGGGTTGTGTTTAGAATGGAAGTTAACACGGTTTAGTTAGAAAATATAGTATTTATTATACGTATTATTAAAAAACTTAGAAAAACACTCGGTGCAACTTGTAAAAAAAAAGACTGCAATAAAACTAACACGAGTACTGTCAACAAGTCGTCGTTCAGTTATTGAGTGTCGGAGTGTAATGGAGCTCCTTTTATATCGACGATAATTAGGCTGGATATTCTAAGCCCGTTTCTCGAGACGTCGAGAAACGTCCATGATTACGTGCGACCCTGATGTTATTACTTTTTTTAGAAATCAATTTCTCAATATTACTCTTTAACTAAGTAATTAATATTTTGGTACACGTCATATAGACACTTGCAATATTTATAATATGTATGTCACATATTATAGTGTCGAAAGGTAAGGCTCGAATATCCGGCGCATTCACAACACCGTTGTTACAATTATTATTTATTCGAACACGCGATCGCGAAGATCTATAATATGTTTTTCGATGGGTCCGCCGACACGCAGCGGCGAACCGACTCAACGACGACGGCCTATTACCACGGGTGTGTAGAGTATACCCTGATGATTCGGCGGCCTCGCGCGTAGAGAAAGACGTAGTAGTACCGGTAGATAAATAAAACACCCCCTCCCATTAACCCTTTCGGTCCCGTTTTATCTACGCGGGTAGGCCATATTACAAATGGTATGTAAATTATTTAACGCCTCGATAACACTTATATTATTTAATCATTATAAGCAAAAACATAATATGTTTAATCTATTAAAATCAGTTCCAAAGCCATATATTATTACTTTATGTTTGTCTTGTTTTTAAGTGTAGTTTAAAAAAATGAAAATGTCAAAAAAAAAAATTGTTTTGAAAAAAATTCTGAGACCGAAAGGGTTAATTATATTCAAACGCTAAGGAAACTAATAGAACAATTTTCCGACCTAAATCATTCGCATCGGATGGTCGAACTCTTTATCTCTCGGACGGGCGAATTTTGATAAAACCGTATACTGATAAGAATATTATCGTATTGATTTTTCGCATTCATTTCAAAACGCGGCTTATCCGCGTGTAATTTCAAACGACCGCTCGAACGAAGAGATGAATAAACCATGATATGTTTCACGGCGTTTTATTGTCGTGTAATATCGACCAACGGTTTTTATTCGAGATGATAAAATAATAAGCGAGCACGATGTAAAAACGGACAAATCGGAGACGAATAAAGGGCTTTTTACTCTTGCAAAGGGGTCAAAATATTTGCGGTTCGCTACTGATTTTTTTTTTTTAAACTTATTCACCGAATACATCTGCATTATTTGATCGCCACTCGTCAGCCGACGGAGAAAAAAAAATCGTAAAGTCTCTCTCTCTCTCTCTCTCTCTCTCTCTCTCTCCAGACGACGACGACGACGACGATGATGGCAAACCAACGGCCTCGCCGCCGCCGTGTAATAGCCGACCGACGCGATTCACGTAAAATACGCTCGCGACCGTTTGTTGAATATTCATCGAGAATTGCCCTCACAAGTAGCCCACGTGTGCGCGGGCGCACGTTTGTTTCGTGCCCTCGAGCGATACTCGAAAACATCAGTAGCGCAGAGTTTTAGCGCTCATTATAATATATTAATGATATTCGTCTCCGGCGGTTCTAGCCGCGAGACCCGATCGAGGACGTACACGACGCGAACGATTTCAAAAATAATCATAATCATAGTAATAATAATAATAATACGAGAAAAAAAAAACGAGGCTTGTATAAAACAATAATTAAAATAATTATTATATTATACCGACGACCTACTCTGCGCGGAGAACGCCTCCGCGCGCGCACTATTGATATTCCGCGGATAATTAATAATATAAAATGCGCATAAATAAAAATCGCCGAAGAAGGGGAGGAAAAATACAAAACCGTTGATTATAATATTCCACGCGGCAAAACGAACGTATATCATACAACAGTAAATTGTTAATCTACAAAGCTATGAATGGGCATACGGCATCCAGATATGGAACTCCGCGAAACCCTCAAACCTGCGAACTATACAAGCCTTCCGATCAATATGCCTCCGTCAAATCGTTTCTGCTCCTCGGTACATAAAAAACGCCAATCTCCACAAAGACATAAACGACACTTTCTCGGCTAACCCAATTCCACTTCCTCTCATTCCATTCTAATCTAAATCACCATACTAATCCATTAATTAAAAGTCTGTCTTCTCGTACGATCCCCGATAATCCTAGGAGAAGACTGAAACGATCTTGGCCTAGATATTTCCTTGCTTGATCTGTCGGGTGGTACTACTGAGTACCTTCCCTCTCTGTTGTATCAACGCTATTCTCCGTCAAAAAAAATTACTCATTGTATAAAATGTTTGTATAGATTGTAATAAATTGAAGACCTGTCAATGAGTATGTTACAATATTTTCAAAAATCATTTTTTTATATAAATTGATAAAACTCGGTGTTCATCAATATGTCGTGGTTCATATATTTTTAAAATTAATTTTTGCAAAATTAAAATTTTTAAAAGTGACCACTTCTCGAATAACAACCAAGAAAAATATTCAAATTTGGTGAGACAACAACGCCGGGCAAAACCAAACACGTAACATTGGTTTTTTCTATGATATTATACATCGTAGCTATTGGTACTAAACGTGCACATACACCGATCTCGATAAACTGTAATCAGTTATTTGCCTCTCGCGGACAACTTTTTTTTTTTTTTTTTGTAACATACACCTACCTCTTTGATAAGTCTTCAATTATTCTTTTGATTAAAAAAAAAATAAATATTATACAACTCGATCGCGTACACGGGTAATTATTATAACTGCTGTACTAGCGTTTATTAGTCGATTTTTAACGTCCATTAGGAAGACCGAGGACCCGATGGGTGGACGTTATAGCTCAAGATATCAAAAACATAGAAGAAGAGTCATCTTTTGACGACGCATACGATAGAGAGAAATGGAGAGGATTTGTGATGGCAGCGATGGCACTCAATTGGCCGATAAGCCGAGGAAGAAGAAGAAGAAGAAGTACTAGCGTTTACGTCCGATACGTTCGAATTTATAATATTGAACGACGTCGCGGCGGCGGCATAATTTATGTAATTTATGTACACTTGAGCACGAAATCTAATCGAGAGTTTTCAGATGAAACGTTTTAGTGAATCGCTTTAATTACGCGATCCGAACGCGAACAGAACACAATGATAATATTATAATAACATAAAAACGGAAACTGTGTGTACACGACAAAAGTTTGCGGTTTTAAACTTTCCGACGAGTCGCGCGCGGAGTTAAGCTGGCGATTTATCGGAATATCCGTTGAAAAACTAATATCAAACTTATTTAAAACAATACGCGCGTTTTATCTTCATCGTTTACACGTCGGCGCTCGCGCTCTCGTGTTTTAAAACAACACAAAAGTTTCGGACAGAATAATTGAAACTTTTGACGACGATTTTTATCGTGACACGAACGTCGCGACGTCGACGGTTCATTTGCGGTAACGCGATTAAACGAAATAATACAAAAAACGAAAAAACGAAAAAAAAAACAATACACGATTCTCGATTCAGGATTTTTAGCCAGGCATATAATATTGTAAATGTCATTTGATTCGTACGAGACGATTGAATTCAGCGAGTTGTACACTATACGGCGGAATGTAATTATTATTATTATTATTATTGTTTGTATTGTGCGCACCACGTGCACTAGCCGGTACAGACAGTAGCCGCGTTCGGCACGTTTTGTGTAAAATATGACGAGCGACGATTCGTTCCGTTCTGTCACCGACGTTTCAAAGAGTAGTGCGCTCCGTGACTTTTGTTCATACGTCATGCGATGATTTACTTTTTAATCGTACGCACCTCGGACGTCGATCGTTATTGGACTATACGCGACGGTTAGTAAAACCATAGGGCAGTGGTTCTTAACCTTTTTAGAACCACGGAATACATTTATAGTTTTCTAAGATTTTTCCGGATCACTAAGTCGTAAAATAAAACAATAAGTACTTTACATTTTTTTTTTTTTTTTTTTTTTTTAATAAAATTACTTACATAATGATACTCGTATTTAGTCAATGTAATAATATATAATAAAATCGGTAAATGACATTGAAAACGATGAAACCCGGTATTTTTAATCGACAATAATTGTTTAATATTTTTGTTCGTCAATTTTGAAATTTTGGCGGAACACTTTAGCCGAGTTCACGGAGCACCAGTGTTCCGCGAGACACCGGTTAAGAACCATTGCCCTATAGAGTAATATAGAGAGGGCATTATGAACATGTCGATTTGAAGCACCCAAGAAGGTGTACTTTCAGTGTGACCACAATATACAATAAATATTATTATTGTACCATCTTATAATTTACCATATCGTATAATTACTTGCTGAATAACCCATTTCGAGGCGAATGACAAAATGAAAGTGACAAATAAACTTCTCGTGTATCGTAATGTAATGAAAACCAAATTAAATTCTACAAACGTTATTTTCATTTGTTTGTTTTTGTTTTTAATTTTGGAATAATAGTATAATAATAATAAGTATAACGAATAAATAAATAGTTGGTATAAATTCAAATTATTCGGTCGATTCGGACGGAAAAAACAAGATATTTTGTTTTCATCTGGCATCGGCAGCAGTATCTCGCTGTCGCAAATTCACGAGGTCCCGTCACACATAAATTAATGCACGTGTCATATAGGTGTATGTATTCGACGTACACGCTCGACGGCGGCGCGGGGGGCAGGGGTTACGGTATTTTTCGACACCGAATACGTTTTACCGGAATCGAAATCACGATATTTCACCACTCGTCCGCCGCCGACGAAACGAGTGAGGGGGAAGGGAAATGGCGACACGAAATCGCGTTTTGGGTCGTCTGGAGAACAAAAAAAAAAAAAAACTAAATATATAATATTATTTTATATCTATACTCTTTATTGCCGTCGTAAGTTATCTGAGCATAGGCGGGGGAGGGGGGGACGTAGATTTATCGAGGACGTCTCCGCGTCTCCTAGCCACGACGCGAGCACAAAAACCACCGTTAGGTCTCTCGCTTTCCCGCCGCGTCCGCGAGCAATGACGAATTACACGTTAAAACGCGTCGCCGCGCCGTTGAAAATCGTTCCGTTGTACCGTGTGAAATATTGCCGGGGCCACCGGCGCGCGATATATCGTCTGCGATGACGGACTGTCAGTGGACCGGAAGGGACCGATAAAAGCGTCCGGCCAAAAAGGGCGACTCGTGCACTGCGGCTGCTGCAGACTGCCATTTCCTTTATTCGTCGTCGTCGTCGAAGTCGTTTTCCGTCGCCGTACACGACGGTATATTATTATACGTATAGTCGCGGCCGTTTTACGACGGTGGCGGAGAAAGGGGTGGGTACGTGTGGAGGATGGGGGTAGAGTGAAGGTGAGAGAGACGGAGAGACGCGGCGGCGCGACCTCCGACCGATTCCGCGACCTCGCCGCCGCGCCGACCGTAAAAACTGCGGACGAAGGGTTGGGATTTATGGGCCGTATATAAAAACGGCTTTTTACGGCGGCGGTCGGTCGGTCCGCGTGTAGTTTTCATCGACGACGACGACAAAGGAACATAATAATAATATAACGTCCGTCCGTCTGCGGCGCGCGGGCCGCACATTTTTTAAGTCGGCTAACGAGCGGCGCGGCGACCGCGATGACTGATATCACGTAAATAAACGACTGCACTGGTGAAAAACGACTTGAAAAAAAACATACAAACATATAATACATATATAAATAAAAAATAAAAATCTACAAAGCGCATTCCGAGTCGTTAACGTCAAAATCGGAATAAACGCCTGTGCGTTACGTGTACATAAACGCTTGTATACAACGACGTAGTCCTGCGGTCGCGTATATCATTATGTACGAGTGGGTTCGGGTCCGTAACGACGTATTGGATGAAATAACGACGATAATAATATTATTAATTCAAAGTTCCGGCGAAATCCCGATTAATGCGGTGCGTACAACATTTTTACCGGCTCTGACGTCGGACGTCATAATGATAACATCGGCAAATACGACTGCAGAAAATCGATGCCGACACACAGGCGCGTACACAAGGGTTCAAACTCCTCCCCGAAATTTCAGCGAAAGTATTCGATATTCAACGAAGTGTAAGTGGTTTCTATCAATGAGCGAGAAGATATTAGATGAAAATATGTCGGTTTCATTACTATTTATTAGTTTATTACTAGGTATATTCTTATTATTGACGTTTTTAATTTTAAAATTGATTCGGTGAATACGCACAGGCCGCATTGTTATCGTAAGATTTTTTTTTTATAAAAAAAAAAAGAAAATAATGAGAAATTTTTCCGTTGAAATTATGTAAAATTGTTTATATATAAATATGAAATTATACAACCTTACCCCCCAAAAAAAAAAATTTTGTGTACGCGCTAGGTCGAATAGGTACTGTCGGTGTGATTTCCAATACACGTACGCGTCTATAGTATTTTTATAGTAAATTTAAATTTAAATTTTTTTTTAATGAAATTACTAATGTAATCGTAAAAACTAAGTTTAAATTAAATTGAAATCATAATAATGACTGTGGTTTGAAAATGAGTTGTACGAGGAGGACGATCATTACGTTATATCGGTCACAGTAAAAAAGATATTCAAGTGTAGAAATATGATGATTTTCGTCAGAATTTCGTAAAAAAAAAAGAAATGAAATAAAAAAAAGGAAATAAAGAAAAAATCGAATTTGAACATTACGACTTTTGGTCCTCACGGCGTGTTTTTTTTTTTTTTTACGGTCGCTTGGCCGTCGCAACATGGACGTCACCTACAGAACGGTTTCATCGGTTATACTTAGAACCGAAGACGCGCGTCTGAGGAGGACGACAACGGCCGAGCGCGAGCGCGAGTAAAAGACAACGAGAGCGACGCGTCGGACGATAGAAAAATAAAAACGTACGTGTATTTATATCCGTTCTCCGAACAATGTCTCCGAACTGTCTGGAGCTATTTGTTTTGCCGACGGCTGACGATAAAACTTTTCACTTCCTATCCGCCGCCGCGCACATGCATGATCTGGAATATTTATTTTGCACACGTCTCTCTCTCTCTCTCTCTCTCTCTCTCTCTCTCTCTCTCCGACGTGCACGCCAACTTTTCCCATAAACTATGCCAAAGATTTTTCATATTTCTTCCTCGAGGGTGGTTTTTTTTTCTTTTCACGCACGCACGCACACGCACACACCCGTCCGTCAAACAATAACCGCGCGTATTGTACAAAACGTGTATTTTTGTTTTGTTTTTTTTTTTTAAATAGGAAATCAATAAACGAATACCATTTAGAAATAAAACGTTTCGTTTGCGCGCGTGTATGTAGTATGTGGTGCTGGCGGATAATAATTGTATAATATATTTATTGTACGCTGCACTATCGCGGGAGAATAATTAATTTATACATTTTCCGCGCGCCTTCAGTAAAATAATAATAATAATAATAATAACGACTTAATTTCGTTGTGTTCTTCGTTCGATGTAATAATACGCGTATATAACTACGCAACATTGTTTCTAGGGCTTTTATAATTATCAAGTACACAAATTATACATATATACGTATATATATATATAATATATTGTTTATACAAGTATTTATTGTTTTACGATCGAACTTTTTATTGCTATTTGTTCACGACCGAATCAATTAATTTTTGTTAGTTAGCTCCGAGAGCGACGGTGACCTTTTTTCCCCTTTGTTTCGTCGAAACTTTCGATTGCTGTAAGGTTATTCTACGACTAATTTCGCACGAGGGGGAAAAAAAAACGATTATGTTCATCGAACTCAAACTTTGAACGCGTCCGACAAAACACGGCCTATTGAGTAATAAAAAATACGAGAAAAACGAACCTTAAATTATTCGAAAGAAAAAGTTTCCGTATTATTAAATCTGAGAACAGACTAACGCCGCGTGAGGCGAGCCGAATGTATAGAAAAAAAAAAAAAAAAGGAAATATAAATTAACAGTTTTAATACACAACTGACATAATACAACACAGGTGTAAGCCGCGTGTTTTTCTCTCTATAATTCAATATTCCGTCGAGTAATTGAATCTTTACGAAAAAGAAACGTAATTATATTGGGTTTTTTTTTCCACGATCGCGTTTAAATCGGGTTGTGTAAAATTATATTGTTTCTAGCGTATTAACTGTGTATATATATATATATATATATATATACATATATGGTTAGTGTTCACATTATCCGGGTAATGTGTACACTACGTGTACCAATGCGACAAAGTAAAAATGTGTAAAACGTTTATTTCGTACATTACCCGGGTATTTTACACGTTAATCAAGACTGAGTGGGTAAAGTACTTTGATAAAAATGTATACAGTAAAATAACGATTGTAGATTAATGTTTACGAAGAAGCACACGGAGTTATAATATTTAGTACAGAGCTAGTTCGTCTTAATACACGCGTCGTACATAAAATAGGTTTTTAAAATGATTTCACGCGAACAATTTTACTAGTGTTTTTTTTTATGAAATAGTCGACGAAAAAAATAATTGTTCAGTTTATTTTTCGGCAGTTAAGTATAACGAAATAGTTTTGTAAATCAAATGTTTTTTATATTGTGTTTATGTAAAACTAAAATATGCTTAACAAATAAATGTAAATTCAAATCCGGGGGAACATTTTGTAATATTCTAAATGTCATCCGAAATCAAATTGTTCTAATAAATAATAGTATTTCATTTTTAAATTTTGATTAAGTAAATAGTAAAATTGTTCAAATATAGAATTTATAGTTTAATAGCAATAATGATAAACAGTTTTTTTTTTAATCAGATAATTTGGTTTTTGCTACTAAAAAGACTCTGTATGATCTGTACTATTTTAAGTGTTTGAAGAGTTGGTCATGTTGTACCGACGTTATAAATTCACGATTATAGTGATACGATTACTTTATCCACAGCACACCGGATAATGTGCAAACTCATTGGACACTACATCTTTAATTGGATAATATATACATTGTACATTACACTGTTCGTATGGATGAGGTTTACATTACCCGGGTAATATGTACACTAACCGTTTTTGGACTTTACCCGTAACATAATATATATTATAGGTATACACACTCGGGGCTAACCGTATACGATTCAAACTATTCGCACGCGAAAACGTTGCGAGCGACGCGTGCTCGGGGTTTAGCGTGCAGTAGTTAACCCTTTCGGTCCCACTAGGTGAATTTTTCAAAAAAAAAAACAAAAAAAAATGTTTTTCATTTTGCACATGACCAAATAGGACTCGTACGAGTATTAGTCAAAAACGCGTACGCATTTCTTTCTGGAATTTGATCGTAAACGGCTTTTTTTTTTCAAAATACATATTATCATGTTTTTTCAACGTAAATTTTACCCTCGTCCGTATGTTTTACAGAACGTCACACGGCGAAACCCGAATCGTATAATTTTCGCGACGGAACTTTTTCACCCAGTTTCCGTCGGAGGTCAGAGACGGACGGGGTTTCCGCGTGCAGTAGGAGTTTCACTAGTTCTCTCCGACCGTACGATAATAACACTCCACGTCGATACATTCATTCGTTCGTACGCGTAATATGCGTTCGCACGCACGTTACGCGGCGTTATCTATTAATCGCGCCTGGGGGAGGCCTTTCGACGGAACCGCATAGTTTCCGAGTGTTTTATTTATCGCGTACGCGTCGTCGTATAACCGTAGTATGATGTATGCCGCAGAGTATAATATATAAAATTATAATTACACATTGACACGTGCACACACACGCACGCGAGTCCGAACGTGGTATTATTATAACGCACGATCGAGAACGGGCACAACAAGTGAGCGATACACGTGTATCCATAGTCCAGGGTTGCCACAAATTTTTTTATTTTCAAATTCCCTGACTTTTCCAGATTAATGCATATTTTGCGTTTTTTTTTGGTTTTTAGTGCATATTTTGCGTTTTTTCGGTTTTTAAGGCAAATTCTTCCATTTTATACTTTTAGATGCATATTTTAAATAATTTATAGTTTTACGTTTGACAATTTGAAAAAACACCTTATTGTCCAATGCAACTTCCAAGGTAAAAATTTGTGTTAATCTTAAATATTTGAAACTAAATTATTTTGTTAATTGTTTTTTAGTAGTCGAAGAAGTTGAAAGTTTTGAAGAAGTATCCAGTTAAAATAATAATTCAAAGAGTCCAAATAATTCAAATAATTAATTGCCAGTTGTTAAATAAAGTTGAAAATCAAATTTATTCATTAAAATAATAAGTACCTACACCAAAATTCTAATTTTTTAATCAAAAATATTAATTTAAAAAAGCATATTTTTAATGCATATTTTGTATATTTAAGTGCATATTTTTAATGCATATTTTGTATATTTAAGTGCATATTTGGTGATTTTTTAGAGCTACAAGTCCTCTGCCCTAGTTATAATCAATATAGTTTTAAAAACATTTTTAATTATTAACCCGGAAAATATTAAAATCAACTGAAATTGTCGAATGAAAAAAAAAAACTACAACCGAACTTATTTTTAGCTATTAGCTATTTTTTATCATCTTTCGCGAGGCGACGCGAGCGCCAGTAACTGTGGTAGGGGCTACACCAGGGGTCGGCAAGTGATTTCTACTGGAGTCCGGAATACCTAAATAATTCGTAAACGGGGTCCGTAGAGAAAAAAATTAATTTTATTACATTTTTCAATAGTTATTACTAAAATGCTAAAATTATATAAATAGAGTTAACATGCCTTGTGATGTTATATACCAGGGGCGGCCAAACGGTCGATCCCGATCGAGTTTTCAAGGCTCAAGGTGAGAATTCGTTTTGTTCTCTACTTGTTTATAAAAAAATTTATAAAACGATATCTTTTTTAATAATCACGACGGAAATTGAAATAACGTACTTATTAAACTATCAAAGAAAGATTTGTCGACGGTCCAGATCACTGCCTTCTGTTGGGCTACACTGTCGTCTCGCACTCTCCCGGGCTTGTGAACAATACGCATAGCCAATACGAAACTTTAATATCTATAAAAAAGTATTCACGCAAAACAGTATACGTATATTTCCAATGTAAATACACCCGAATCTAAAACATACCGAGTTATTTTCAGAAACGTTTTTTTTTCTTAATTTTTGTCATAAAACACAATTATTAAACGGATATGAAAAGAAGAAAATGTATTTCTCCCGGTTTTTCTTGCTTGAAAAATAATTCCCTGACTTTTCCCGGTTTGTCTGACTTAAAAATCAATTCCCTGACTTTTCCCGGTTTTCCAGGTCTGTGGCAACCCTGCACGCGTTTAGTGCACGCGTCAAATATCACGCGTACGATACGCAAACGACGACGTTATTGAAATTCGCCGTGATAAATCGTCCGCGCGTGGTGGACTCGAACGCGACCAAAACTCGAGGACAGTGCGCGCAAACGATTCGATTCGACGAACGTGTACGTGGTGAATGCGCTGCTCGTGTGAGCGTGGTGCAGCGTGTGGGCGCGTATAGTACTCGCACGTAAGCGCCACCGTTTTTTTGGCGGAGCCGCGTACAAAGTCGCTCGTGTATAATAATTATTGTGCGCGACACGTCCGGTTTTCCGACGACCGTTGAAAATCGGAGGAGTGAGAGGGCAAAAAAAACCTTAAAAATAAATCACACGCCCGGCAGCAGCAGCAGCAGCAGACGAACGTTCCGGGGCGGACGCCCGTGCTGTGACGTGTAATTAAGAGATCGGACGTGAACGCGCGACAACGGACGTATTATATTATATATATATACACGTTTGAATATTTTAATCGAGTAATTTACGTAGAGACGTGCGATTTTCTCTCTCTCTCTCTCTCTCTCTCTCTCTCTCTCTCTCTCTCTCAGTCTTCTCATTTCGTATTTCAATAACGACCACATCGTCGTATCTTGTTTTATAAACGCCGTGTTCGGTTAATTAAAACGAAATAAGTAACTACAGACGTATAATAAACATACACATATATAATACGACGAAATCATACACACACACACACACACGCACACACAGGACGATGCACGTTGACATGTGTACTTGGAACGAGCGCACGATCGGTACACACACAAGCGTGCGCGCGCGCTCGCCACATTATAATAATACAAACTCGTCCGCCGTCGTCGTTTATTTGCATATATCGTTTTAAATATTCATTTGTATCCGCAGTTAATTTAAATCAAATTTACCCGGTAACTCGCTATTCACCGCACATATATTATATTATTATACGTATATACAGACTCACGTCGGCACGTGGGACGCTGCCGCATAATCAACGTGACTCGCGGATAGGGGACACCGGGTAATAATCATAATAACAAAAATAACAGCAATAATATCCCACGAGACCGGCTCGAAAAAAATACCGGATAAATAAAAAACCGAAAATAGTCCGTAAAAATCCACACGAAAACGCATCAACTGACGGGGCAGTAGAGTGTATGATAAAAAAATATATATTTAAATATGAAACTATTTCAGTTGATACATTTTACGCGTATTTAATATGTGTGTGTGTGTGTGTGTGTGTGTGTGTGTGTGTGTGTGTGTGTGTGTGTGTGTGTGTGTGTGTGTGTGTGTGTGTGTTATAACGACAGTCTGACGCAAGCTGCGTTCACTGCGGTGTAATATAATAATAATTAATGGCATGAAATGCGAAAAAAAAAAATTTTAAACGTTATTTGCCTTTATCGAGTAGAGTGCGTAACGAGATTAAAAATACTAAATGCATACGACGCACGCGCTCGAGAATTGATATCCGGTCGATATAATATTATTATGATGATTGTCTCTGCTGCAGTCTGGCCGACGAGGTACGATTATTATTATTATTATTATTATTAATTCGTGTTATGATTATATTTAATAAACATTTACAACCACGGTATAGTAATGTAGGCGCACGCGTGCAACGGTGCGGACTATTCGCAGCAACAGAGATTTATTAATAAATTGTGCCGAGTTTGTAATTTAAATTTTTTATTAAAATGAATTACATAATAACGCGCGAGTCTTATTAAACTGGGCCGTACAGCCATTTGTACTTATTATGTCGCGGCGAAATGTTATATTTACATAATTAATAATTGTGCAGTGTGTGCGCGCGCGCTCCGTTTAAAACAAAGTTCGCGAGGCGAAATTAAACGCTGCCCGTATACACCTATAAATTATTATATTGTTACGCGTGTGTATATACGCCGCAGCGTGTTATAAAGCAGTAATAGATTAAAATATATACAACCTGAAATGTTAACGACGTAGGAGAAGAGAAAAAAAAATCGCATTTCGTAATAATTATTCGCTGGCGCTCGTTGTCGTATCAACGAAAACGGACGTAATGGACCCGGGAGTAGTGTAATAATATTATAACGATAATAATATTATAGCCGCGCCGTGTACCGTGACGTCATGATATACGCGTGGTATCGCGAGTCGTATTATTTACGACTGTATCATCAAGATTAAACTTCTAGGCCTACGTCTAATTTAAAACGTCCCGGCGAACACGACGACGACCGACCGTGATATTATTATTATTATTATTATTATCATTATTACGATGTCGTTAGAGCAAATAACGTCGTACGGATAAAAAAAAAAATACGATTTCTGCCGTCTTCTCCCGCACGCCGCCGACCGGGCTCCGGAAATTAACCCGTCTCGGTTAAATATTAGATTATTATTGGTCGGACGACAATACGACCGACGACGATAATAAAATATATCGTACGGCCGATTCTCGCGTATACGTTATATTATTTGAATGAGTTTATGGAATGATATTCGAATGCGGAATCGCGCGTGGGCGCTACCGGCACGCCGCCGCTCGGTGATATAATACCGTTCGTCCAGACTTCGGGACACGACGACACCCATTCACGTGTACGTGTACGTGTGGCACACGAACAATATCGGATATTTTATACGATTGTATAATTCGATTTTACTTCTCACGCGCGTACAGTGCGGGCGGGTCGGGTGCGCAGGTCTCATCAAATACAAATAAAAAAAAAAAAAAAATGAATAATAATAATAATATCACAAAAAATAATAATAACATTATCGAACGAGAGACGGACGGACGAGAAAGGAATATTGTATAGGTGTGTTGTTTTGACACGGTAACGGGGTCTCGTGTAAAGCGTGTGGTGTCTGCGCGACGGGCACAATCGGATGAAAAAATCACACGTTTAACCCGGAGGGGATGCGCGTCGGGCCGTATATGAATAATGTAGCGTCTTGTACGCAAGTCGTCGTTGAAGTCACCGCCGCCGCCGTCGTGTACGCCATTATGTGTATTACAGTGTGATCGAAGACAAATGAAACGGTAATAGTAATAAAAGAAATAATAAAAAAAAAATCTCCGTGTACAGATCTCCGATCCTAATAATATGTAAATACGCGCGGGCGGCGACGACGACGACGGTGGTTTCGTTATATCGACTGCGGGCGTACGATTGACGTGTAGCACGCCTATCTCTGCGTGTATTATTATATATTATTTATACTATCGGGATAAATCGAAGGGTAGAGGAAAAAAAAACAAAACGACCCGGCCCCGGCGGGGGGAGCAGGGTGAAAAGGCGGACACCCGTCGGTCGTGTAGGTACGCGCGTAACTGCTACGGGCGTCGTCGTCGTCGTCGTACAAATCAAACAAGCCGCACTTACGATTTCTTTCACCTGTTCGTGCGGCGGCCGCCGCGGCGACGACGGTGGAGTACCACTAAGGTGACCATACGTCCGTTTTGAACGGGACAGTCCCGTTTTGAACGGGACAGTCCCGTTTTTTTGAATCTCTGTCCCGTTTTCCTCTGGGAAATCTTCGGGACGCTAAAATGTCCCGTTTTCAAAAAGTAGACAAAAAAAAAAAAAATAATGAAAATAAACTATGTTCTTTGACGAAATATCGTTTTTAGAAAAATATACAAGTATTTAATTTTGTAATTATTACTCGAAAACATTTTGTTTATAATAAGTTAATTACCTAGTCAGGGCCGGATCAAGCCATCCGTAGGCCCTAGGCATTGAAAAATTGAAATTCATAACGGCCACTTTTGAATATTATTATTTTATATTATTTTAAATTAATACAGCGTCGTGAGTTTACAATGGAATTATCAAATATTTAATTTTATCAAATAAATACAATTAATGAGCACCAACATATCTAGATTACATTTTTTTTTCGGCATTTTGCGTTGGCGAATTCGTCAATGATATCATCTTTTCTAATTTCTCTCAATAGTTCTGACTCTTTTGACAACAGTGCTAGAGATGATAATTTTCCTTGACTGATAGTATAGATCTTTGCCAATTTTTAATTCTTTTTAACACAGAAAATGACCGTTCACCTCCGTAAGAAGATCCAACTATTGCTAAATAAATTATAAAAGCAATATTGAAATTTGGAAAACTTTTCATTAATTTTTTTCAATTTGTTTTTGAAGCATGTCACTTACAGCCATGCCTGGTTCACGAAAATTTACAAAAATTAGAATTTTGCTACAAAATCATTTTCCAGATCTAATGGATGTAGGTACCTGAACTAAATTAGTCGCTTTTATTTCGATTTCACTTTTGGTTAATTTGTCATCAGTTAAACAACTAAGCCTTTCATTTAATTTTGTGTATGCTTCTTTTCGTTTTTTAATTTCCACAATTAAGGAATCTATCATAACAAAAACTGTTTGTATTTCAAATTTATCGCGTACATTTGTTTCAAATTCAGGTGTGATATACTGTAATAATGTAATAATATACTCTTATAATAATTTCCGTATCGCATGGCCATCGCAAGCTATCGTCATCTAAACAATATAGGTATTGCGCTCATGTAAACAATTTGATTATGTATTTTAGACTGTTTTTAGATTTTGAGTGACGCAAAAGATCTTGTTTTTATAATGTTTATTATTTTTTTTTTAATTTAACCGTCTTTCGTAGGCCCTCCGTACGTCGTAGGCCCTAGGCACAGTGCCTACAGTGCCTAATGGTTAATACGGCCCTGTACCTAGTAAGTGTAATACGTTGATTTAATTTTTTGTCCTTAAAAAACATTACAAGTACCACAGAAATTTGCTAGTAATATAATTAAAAATTAAAAATATTTGTTTGTAACAAATAATTATGATTTTTTTTTTGTCCCGTTTTGATTAAAAAAATATAATATGGTCACTTTAGGTATCACGCACACCAAATATTATAATATCGTCGAGGAAAACGTGCGCGCGCGGTATCTGTTATAGGCGTCTACCATTAGTGTGTGTGTGTTTTTTTTCGGGGGATTTCTGTTTGTTTTGCGGTCAACCGGCACGACGACGGCGTCTCCGGTGGCGGCGAGACGAAGGCTACATTTTTCATCGTCTCCCCCTTTTGAATTATCAATATTATTATTATTACCGTTGTGCTCGATTTATACGATTTCGTCGTTTTATGACGCGCTTTCAAGTGTATAATAAATACGAACACGTAGATATTAGTGTTATTATTATTATTATACAGGTGGTGAGCCGGAGTGAAGGGGTTGTACGTAGACACGTAGATATATATATATATATATATATATATATATATAGGGTACGCTCGAGAGATAGACGCAGATGTAATAATAACATAATATATAAAGGTGTGGTGGATTTTTTTTTTCTTTATTTTTTGATTTAGTCTCGACCGTGTACGACACGACATCGACAACAATATCGCCGTGCTTTATATTACATACGTATACGCGTATAGACTGGCATATAATAATAATAATAATAATAATAATATAAAAGGATATATTATAATAAATATATATACATATATACATATAAAATTGAAATCATATACAGAAACACTCACACATACACTGTGCTCTCCGGGTGTATAATTATGACAACGTGTGTCTACGAGAGAGCGCGTGTGTGTGTGTATCTCTTTAA
The DNA here is from genome assembly GCA_027580255.1 of Therioaphis trifolii. Lineage (NCBI taxonomy): Eukaryota > Metazoa > Arthropoda > Insecta > Hemiptera > Aphididae > Therioaphis > Therioaphis trifolii. Next base: position 34,686,588 of record CM050411.1, on the reverse strand, counting down.
CCCGTGTGGGACGACGACTCCGAACAATGGGGCCCAAGTATAACCCACCCACCGAGCGCGCTGGATTAATGTCCATGGTGTATATATAATACATACACGTATATATACACACTCTCGGTCGCCTAATCAAAAAACACCCGGCTATTAAAACGAATTAGGCTCTCTTTCTATCTATTTCCACGTCTTTCCGTCCGAGTGACGACGATAAATTCGTCGCGCGATTGTTTCGTCCGATGCTCGTATTATAATAATATTGTCTATCGTAGTATAACGTACAATGCGTACGTGTGCATAATATCGTTTTTACGTATTATTATACGTACATAGGCACGACCGGACGACGACGACGACGGGCATATACCGTTTGTCCGGGGTCCACCGCCCGCGACCGGTGTCGATTTATCATCAAGCGAACGCACCCGCCGGGTGAGAGAACCCTCGTGGGCGAATACGGACGGCGAACGCGTCGCGAAAAAGAAGCGTCATGACACGCGTATCACGGATATCGCGTACAATATAATATATAAATAAATAAATATACGATAAATTCGTCGGGCGATTGTTTCGTCGTAAGCGAATACGTATTACGCATTATAAAAAACACACACACAGATGTGAACGACATACGTATATACATGTATTTGTGTGTGTGTGTGTGATCGTTATTCTACCGGACGAGTAGATATATATACGTATGCACAGCGTCTTTGCGAAAATTCCAATGGCGATTTATCGCCGAGACACCGCGTCCGATTGCGATCCAGTTGTCGCCGTCGCCGCAGCAGACGGCCGGTTTTCTCGCACGGGACGAGACGACCACGTGGGCGTCGTCTACACGCGAGCGTATCCCGGGACACGTGGCGATTTCCAGCGTATTATTAATATCGATATGAAAAAACGTCGTCGTGTCACGAACGTCTCGATACATCATATAATATTTCGTCCGGAATACGGGCGATAACATTCTTACGTCTGATTTACGGTTTGCGTTTTACGCGTCCGGTGCCTGTGTTTTCATGACCTGGGGTAAAATACGTGTATACGTCACGATACGAAGACGTCCTTTTTTTTTTTGTTATTATTGATTTGGAATTGAAAAAAAATTTAAAAAATATATGCGCACGATAAAAACCGTCGAACCGGGTAAAAAAAAAAAAATTACTTAATCAACGTTTCGACACGGAAACTCGCCTGTACCAAATATAGGTACGTCGTCCCAACAGCAGTGTTCTCTGTTCAACGTGAAATTCGGTGTTTATTACCGCGAACCCGACGATTCTCACGGTTTTTCATCGAGTAACCACCCCCGGCCGCCACCCATCGCGCAGGGTCTGTAATATTATCGTGTTATTATACATAAATATCGGATACACTAACGCGTGAGAATGTACGCCGAGCATATACATTATAATATATATTCATTCATAAATATATATATATAGATGTACTGCAATAGTATATAATATGCAGTGTGTATACAAGGGAATTGGGCGTGTGTGTGTGTGTGTGTACGTTATTGTATCGAATAACCATTAAATATTATGCAAATTGGAATAAATATTTCATGCCCGTCTCTCTCTTTCTCTCTCCCTTATTTCACAATATCGCAAAAAAAAAAAAAAATTATACGTTTACTGCTTTATCCGCGAGTAAATTACGTATAATTACGAAATTAATTAAATTTATAAACAACGGCATGTGCCACGATCAAATATTTACACGAAATACACCGACGAACGCACGCGCGTCGGTGTGTACAAGTTCGAGTTTCAATTATTGAAATACCGTATTTAATATCTTTATAGTTATTGGTTTTAAATAATAACAATAATAATATAAAAAGTAAACGCCCTTCTACACACAGACACACACACGCGCACACATACGCATAAATTAACACGGGTACGCGAACCTACTAGGAAAACAACACACGCGATTTACAGAACGAAACACGTTATTAATATTATTACAATATTATGCGTTTGCGGCGGTAAAATTATTATATTTGTACACTGTGTCGCGGCGGTGAAAATCATTCGTGTAAATTACGTCAGAGAGTACACGATATTATGATATAACACCACGAGGACTGCAGTGTTAAAAAATATACGACGGCTATGTTTGCGATCGACAAACGACGTTATTGTTAGTATATTATAATATTTCCTCGAACTAGTTTCTGCGTTCGAGACACGGACAGTCGTCGACGTGAGAAAAAAAAAGCAAAAAGTAAAAATAACAAAAACCACACCGCGGCGGCGGCGGCGGACAGACGAAAATAAAAAAAAACGAGTGTGTACGAACGAGTCGAAGGAAATACAAAAAAAAAAACCGAATACGAAATACGGACGGACCGCGTGCGTCAGACGCGCTTTGTGTGTACTTACCGGGGGCGCGTCCGTTGTGTCTCGAGTGACGGCGGCGGCGTCGCGGCGGTTTAAGTCTCTCGCAGTTTTCCCTAATGGTCCCGCGGGACCGTCGAACGTTCCCGCGGGACGCCGGATAAAGACCGCGGCAGACTTTTGTGCGAACGCCGCCGCCACCGCCGCGACACTGTTTAGAAAGGATATTAGAAACGCGTACGGTCTGCGGCGGGGGCACGATAATGACGTCGTAATAAAAACAAGTCCGTCCCGGCGCGCGCGGTACACACATAATGCGTACAACAGTAACGTTTTGTATATCGTAATAAATACGATCGGGGGGACGGACGCACCAGGGAAACGATCTAATTTTCGTTAACGAAACGGGCGCAACAATAATATTATTCAAACGACCCTTTGTGATTCGTCGCGGACGACGTTAAAAACCTCGGCGCGGCTGCGATCGTACAACTACTGGTACACCATTATAATACGTATATAAATCTGGCGCGAATAAAGTTTCTTTTTTTCTTTTTTTTTTTTTTTTTTGGTTTTTATTTTTCCACCGCGACGACCGCGGGGTGGACGGTCGTCCGTCGTATACGTTTTCGTCGTCATGCACCACGAGGAGGACCCGCGGCGGCGGCGGCGAAGCCTCTTGGCGTCGAGCCCGCGCGTCGCCAAACGAACCGGAATAAATGGCCGTTAAAAGCGCCATTGTTTTCTTATTTTTTTTAATTTTTTTGTTTTTAAATACGCGAAACACGCAAAATGAAACAATACTCTGTGGAGGCGGCGGCGGTATCTTCTCTCGTCCCGCGCGTTATTACAATATTAGATATGTATCTCTCGCGATATTTATATCATTACACGTTACGCAGCACTTTTACTCCGTAGGGGACGGTCTCGCTTTTTCCTAAATCGCTCGTGTGCCACATAAATCTGCAACACCGATTTTTATCGTTTTCAAGTGGGATCTCGATCGATTTTATTACCGCTCTGAGAGTAGAGGACGGCAACACGGTCTACGTAAAAAAATTCGATCAAAATGAGTTAGCTCAACATAAAATTGTATAGTTACATTTATTTTAGTTGAAATAAATTGGATTAATTTTAGTGATAAAACATTTTTTTGTGTCTTTAATATTTAAAGAGATAATTGCGAGAAACCTAAAAACGGTAATTTTTCACAAAATGTTTCTTTCATCTAATTTTTTTAGTTTTTACAAAAAAATATTGACTGAGCGAAAAATTTATAAGAACACTTTTTTTTAGTAAATAACAAATTTTACAAAAAGTTTCTTATGGCTTTTTAGAAAAAACCAAAACTTGCGCGATAATATTTAAAAAACTAAACAATTTTACATTTTTTCTAAACTATTTGAGCTTAGAGCGCGCCCTGTTAATCATGCTGTATAAAGCTCAAATTTTGTAGACCTTGTTTTTAGACCAATAGGACAAAATTCCTGGGCGGCACTCTTCGACTTTAGAGACTTTAAAAATAAGGGGCACCCTAATACGATATACATTGTATATCTGTCAGGGCTGTTCCGATGATCGGGGCAGGGTAAAATTTCGGGGCCCAAAATGTCACTATCGTCAGTTGCAATTATAGCTCCCAAATTTGAAACTCAAATGTGCGCAAATAGTCTTAACAAATATAGTACCTGTACGAGTATTTGTAGTGCCCAAAATTCCAAATATAGCGCCTTATATATTAAAAGAAAAAAATTATTAAATATAACTATAAAATATAAACACTTTTATGACATTTTATTGCGTTTCTCTATGATAAAAAAAAAAATGATTTATACATTTTTTTTTTTTGCTCATCAACTTTACTTTTTTTATTGAATTTATGAAAGCGGGACCTGTCCAACAGCGGCCCCGCTCGCCCTGCCCCAGGGACGGCCCTGATACCTGTTACGATACGCGTTTAGTACCTGTTGTATAGAACGTACGTGTATTATGTATTACAAGTAGACAATCCACTGACAAACTCACTTGGTACGAGCGCGTTAGGTTATCGTTTGAATATCACGATGTGATACAATTATGCACACGGATCACAAGTCGTATCATCACATCTTACCTGAAACAAAAAAACAAACAACAGTTAATATTAGTCGTCGAGCATTTCGATCGACACGGTCAATTATTGAAAAAAAAACAGCCTATTCGTCTCGGAAAACGGTTACGCGCGCGGTTCGACCGTGTAACACACGTACACCGTCGTGCCTCCTACACCGTGGCGGTGTTTACGTTCGATATTAATTTTTTTTTTAGATCACAACAAACGTCATTACCCACGTATTATAAATACACGTATTATATTTAACCGAGATTTCTCGTTCCTAAACGCGTGTCCGAAGGGAAAAAACAACATCTAGACCACGCCGTCTACTACTCAGTCATTTTTTACCGTCTGAACGTGTCTGTCACCGTCTTCATTATCGTTCACGGTACACCAAACGAGTGGTTTTTTTAAATAACCATTCATACGCGTACGCATACACCATTATTATTATTATTATTATTATTATTACTATACGACTACTGTTCTGTTTCGTATACACACACGGTCTCGTATAATATAAGTATAATATCACAAACGTCTAAATTTAGCTGGTTTTTATTGAATTTTTTTGTTTTTTGTTTCTTTTTTATTTAAAACGTTAGTCCGACACCGATGAGATTATAATATATTCCCGGGTTTTCTCGCTTGAAAAATAATTCCCTGACTTTTCCCTATTTCCCTGACTCAAAAATTAATTCCCTGATTTTTCAGATTTTCCCGGTTTTCCAGGTCTGTAGCAACCCTGATAATATATTATAGGACGGTCTGTCCGTCTCTACGAAGCTCGCGCTGCAGCGGGGAAAAAGCAAAAAGGTACTACGACGTAAATGTGCACGGCGAAAAATCAAACAACATAATATTTTTTTTCCTTTGAATTTTAAATCATTTTTTTTTTTAATTAAACCGAAATGTTTATATACGCGTACGTTTTTTTCCCGGCAAACATTCAATCGAAAAATTCCTGTACGCATTGCCAACGAATAAAATATAAAAATTTACCGGTCGCCGTGATCGACGCGACGTATAATAATTATTATTATTATTTGTATTTGAACTAATCGTTTCGATGGTATTTCCGAAGAATCCAGTCAAAATATAATAAAAAATCGCGTTTTCATCACGTCGAAATTCTCGCGTCATAAAAACTTCTCGTTTTGGCGCCGTTCGCCAAACGTATAGCACACGCAGATACTAGTGAGCCAATTAAAAAAAAAACCTATTATATCTAAAATGTTTCTCACGGCTCGGCCGGTAGTTTTAAAACTAAATGTTTGTCCGAATTTTTTTTTTTTAAATCATTTAACGACCCGCTCAAAAGTATTCTTGACCTAAAATCGGGCAATGACCCACGTGGACGGGGGGAAAAAACGGTGTCGTACCCGGTGGTTTTCGACGCGAAACCGCCGCCGGAATGTAAAATGTAACCTACACTCGAATTACACGCGCGCGCGATATGCGTCCTCCTCGTTTGCGGGGAGCGCTCGTTTTCGTTTGCCGATAACGAAACGACAAAGTCTCCTCGTCTCTCGCGCACATCGCGGCGGCGCCGGATAACGCGTCCCGTGCGAATTTATACGGTAATGAAGCCTCGGCGGGCGCTTAATGAACGTATTCGTGCGACAACGACAAATGACGGTAGATCCGTCATGATGTAATCGCCGCGGGAAATTCGTCTCGTTGTCGCGATCGTCGCAACAGAGAGACTTTTACGCGGCAGACATTAATCACATACGATTAATTATTATACAGTGCCATTATATGCATACATAATATATGTGTGTGTGTGTGTGTGTGTGTGTGTGTGTGTGTGTGTGTGTGTGTGTGTCATGGGCGTTCTCACGGGGGGATATGGGGGATAGATGCCCCCCGTGGCGTTTGTTTTAGTCTAAATTTAATATAAGTGAACCATTTATTTGAGAAACGACGTAAGTCACAAAATATCACAAATTGAGATAATGCGTGGAATGTGTTATCAAATGATAGACAGATCGTGTGTGAACATTTGTAAAATAAATATTCAATTTTAAGACGGTGGCACCACTGTAAATAATCACTGGTACCATATATCACTGGTAGCGTGAAAACAGTTTTCTCTTATTTTCTACGAATCACCTTTTTGTGACTTACGGCGTTTCTCAAATAAATGGTTCAAGTACTGTTGGAGACATTTCTACGGTAAACTGATATTTAAATATTTTGTACAAATAATACATTTTAATCAATAAATAATTACGTGAATCGTTATCATTTATTATATTATATTATATAATATTATTATATATTATATTATACTGTGATATTCTAACCTAACCAGTAACCATGATTATTGCCCTGAGGCTAACCCTCCTCTAAAAAATATAAAACCTCATTCCATAAATATGTTAAATACAAATTAATTAAAGGTTTCCCTGCTTATTAAATATTATTGTAATATTATTTATATACGTATGTATTCATTTTTTTTTTTTATGATTTTTTTGAAGTTGACACCGATTTCATTATTATGCAGGCTAAATTATAGAAAAATTACTAATTTCTCGAAATAATACGTACTTTCAGTTTTAGTTCGCATATAAATCATACCTTTATAGGCTATACCAGGGGTCGGCAAGTGATTTCTACTGGAGTCCGGAAAACTATAATAATACGTGAGAGGGGTCCGTAGAAAAAAAAATTAAATTTTTTAAACTTTATTCCATAGTTATTACTAAAATGTTAAAACTATTTGAAGAGTAAACGTGTCTTGTAATGTTATATGAGAAATCGCATTTCTCGTCTATGGCTAGTAACTTGAAATCGGGAATTTTCGTAGAACGTCTAATACGAAATACGTCTCCTCAAGGCTCAAGGTTAACTTTGTTCTCTACTTGTTTATGAAAAAAATTGTTTTACAAAACGATGTCTTTTTTTAATAATCACGACGGAAATTGAAATAACGTACTTATCAAACTATCAAAGAAAGATATGTCGACGGTCCAGATCAGTGCCTTCCACGGTCCGGATTTGGACCGCGGTCCGCCAGTTGCCGACCGTTGGGCTATACAGTAGCTACCTCTATACTTTGGTAATATTGATGTTTATAATACATTATTGAAGGTATGTAACACGCTAGTCTTTGTTTATATAATTTCATATTTAATAGCATACAAACAATTTGATACGTACTCGTCTTTGATATTACAGTAGGTATGAAAAATGAATTGTAATATGAAACAACAATTTTTTTTTTAATTTGAATTTTACTTCGTTAACTTTTATGACGCATTGACGCCCCCTAAATTCATAGTACTTTGAACGCCCTGGGGCACTTGTCCCATTCGCCCCTCCCTCGGGACGGCTATGTGTGTGTGTGTTTTTGCGTGAAGTGCGCCGCGTTGTTATTGTCGACGCAAAAAGTAGAATACGTGCAGCCACGCGGAAACATTGTAGGCTCGATTAGGCGTTATCGGATCGCAAGACTTTTACGGGCGTCGTGTCCGTGTGTACGAATAAGAAAAAAGAACGGGCGTACACGAACGACGACAATATCTTTTGCGGTCGAATCAGAGCGGTGAATTTCCGCGTCTCCGCCACATACCGTGGAGCCGAGGAATCTGGATCGCGAATTACAATGATATTTACTCTACGTCGAAAATTCCAAAAAAAAAATCACTCTCGTCTCCTCAATTGCGGTAGAGTGCTTTTTCGGACGTTTGTATTTTTTTTCTTCTCTAATAAAATTACACGTCGACGGATATAATATAATTGAACGTCCCGCGCGTCCACGATTATTTAAAACCAATGAAAATAAACAGTGTCAATTACGACTCACGAATAACCACCGCTGTGCGCGGCTGAAAATTGAACAGCTGTGTACGACGGAGACACGATCCGTCCGCTCCTACACCCGCATGACGTGCGCACGCGGTTTTCGATTATCTCTGGTGATCGATCATTTATCACAATCAAGCTAATCAATAACGGTTTTGTTCCTGGTAAAATTGTTCGAAACACGTGTATTTTTTCGGTTCGACCATATTATGCGTCCGAAGACCGAAAGATCGTCGTGTATCCGAAGAGAACGCGCCCGTACGTGTGCGAAGCCAAAAAGTAAAATAAAAACAAAATAAACCGTTCGATTCCCACACGACTATTATCTCGGGACGAAAATTTCAATCGAATACCGTTTCACAAAACATACCTACACACTCGAACTCATCACTGTCACTCGGTATATTGTCACGCGCGTCGACTGATGCAGATTATTATTTCGTGAGTAGCCGAATCGGTTCCCGTTTGTGTACAGGTAAAATCGTAACAATTTTAATTTTAACTTTTAATTATTGGTACAAAGCATAAATTAGATTGTATAAAGTATAATAGATTGGCAAATTTCGAAGCCGTAATACAAGAAAACTTACTGGCAAACAGGAAAGAAATAACAAATACTTGGAAAATTGTATGACATTAATAATAAAAAGCAAACGCGAATTGAATATTTAAAGAAAGTTTGTTTCAAATTTTTCAAATAAACGTTTTCAAATTTTATTCGATACGTTTTATTATTTCGATGACTAGTTGACTTCCGAATCAAAAATTTAAAATTTTATAAATCATATCATTTTTTTTTTTTTTTTTAACACAAATCAACGCAAATTTTTAACCAAGCCTACTGAATAGTTGACAGTCCTAACCCCCTGTAAAATTGAAAAGGAAAATGTGCGTAATTTAACGGGAACCTATTCGGTATACCTAAAAAAAGTAACTTTTTCAAACGGGAACCAATTCGGTACCAGCCGTTATTTCGCGTGCACGCACCGTCTGGAAACCGAAATAATCGTACGATAATTTTATTATTACTGCCTACTGCAATGCGCGCGACGGATGTACCGTCTGTCGTCGTTTTATCACAAAAAGTAGCCACGTTCCTACGCCGTTTATGCTCACACGATCATCACCGTATACAGGACGATAGAGTACAATAAAGAAGTATGATGATGATAAGAGGCCTAAATTAATAACACATTACGATGTTATTTGAGTGAAATTCGTCACGTTTCGTTTCGTCCGGTTCTTTTTTTCCACACACACACACACACACATTTTGTCGGACGCGAACACACGACGCGTCGTACCGTTTTCAATGCAATTAACCGAGCTTTGTTGGGATTACAATAATAATAATAAATTTGCTTCGAATACAATATATTATATAGGATCGAACAATTAAACGTCACCCACACCGCACACACACACACACACACACATAAACACACACACACACACACACACACACACACACACACACACACACACACACACACACACACACACACACACACGCACACACACACTTCGTATAGGTGTATAATATGTATACGACGTATGATGTACGTACAACGTATCCCTTTTTACCACCGGCAGCGGCGGCGGCCATTCCGCGTAGTATACATTTTATTATTACTATTTATTATACAGTCTACCCGCGGCGCGCGTTCACCCCGGTTCTTTTGTGTTGTTGTTGTTGTTTTACTCGGAAAACGACCGCCCACCCGCAATTCTCCTCCACCGCCGCAGACTTCGTCCCCTATTATAATCGCGTAAACACATACATATATATATATACGTGTGCGCTCGTAAAGGTGTAGGTAACTGCGCGGCACGCGAGAGATTCACCAAAAATTACACAAAGCCCACTCGGTTCTGTTCGGCTCACCGTCGCGCCACTCGTCCCACCCACACTGCGCCTACGACTCCTCGTTATTATTCGCAGCATACGGTACGGCACGACGACGGCGTGTTGATCTACACGTGTGTGTGTACGAATAGACTACTTTGTGCGCGTGCACCCTGTGTTTTACGTATATAATTACACCAGTTAGCAGCAACAGACGATCCCGCACAGCAGCTCCTCCGTCCTCTCCTACCTTCTCCTCGTCGCCTCCGTACGCATACGGCGCACCACCTCCACCCCCACCGCCGCCTCCACAACCTGCACCTGGGGTGGCGACCGTCATATAAACTTGTGCCGGAATATCCGTGTGTGTACGTATACATTACGCCGCCGCGGTGTACGTCGTACACGTGCGACTCTGGGAAACTCGAAGACCCCAGAGCACACACGCGCACACACACACACACACAGTTCGAGGTCCCCCGGAATCGTCATCATCATTAAATACGACTTAACTTCCACGTGCATACAACACGAGTCGCGAGGTCGACCCTGCGAATTTTCGCGCGAGCTACGACTTACTATTACTGCGAGGAAACGTTATTACGGAGGCGCTCTGGAATTTCCTGCCCCGGCAATCTCAATTAGTGAATAATTATTTATCGGCGGCGAACTACGAGAACCCGCGCACGCACGCACACGCACGCACGCACACACACACACACACACACACACACACACACACACACACACACACACACACACACACACACACACACTTTATATCTCATTAAACACTTGTTGTTTATTTCATTCATTCGTATACAAGTCGTTCGACGACAAAACTCTTACCTATTTATAATAAATTATAAACCGAACGAACGCCCATTAAAAATTTTTTTCATCCCTCCGCGAAATTCCGATAAATTTACGCGTTTATTTACTTTGCGCGTACGCCGTATACCTACTGCTGCCGCTGCACAGCACTCGAAGCACATTCGTCGGGCAGCATTATTATTGTACACCGACGTATATATAATAATCAAAAGGGTTTTAACGACCGTTTTTTCTTCGTAACTCGTATAACTCGTTTTATCGTTTTACACGGGTACGCAGCCGAATCGTAGGCAGTCCGTTCGATTAATTATTATTATATTACGTCTAACCCCCTCGTAATCCTATCCACGACGTTCGTGTTATTATAATATTACGACAATAAAATATATAATACCGCTTGTAAATATACTTTACGAGTGTGCAGCGTACAGTGCAAACGTTTTAGAAAATCGTTTCGTTTCAATGTTCCGTCGCGGCCGATTTCGAGTGCGTTTTATTCGCGACGCGTACATAATATTATTATTACTATTATTATTATGCACGCGACCTTTATATTGCGAACGGAGACATTATCGTATCGTACGGTTATTATAAAGACGGCCACGGATCGTATATATAGTATAGTAAGATAAAAAATATTATAATATTAACGATAACGCGGTAGAGGAAACACTCGTTGTACGTACCGCTTTTACAACGGTATAAATAATAAGATTACAAACCCGGCAATGACGTCTGACAACGGAGTGTGGGCCGCGGCGCGTATAATTCGTACACGTGATTTTACTTGTGCGACAGAGGCTGTTAATCAACCGCAGTCATCGATCGGGATCGTTTATGCGCAGAGTCCGCATATTATTATACTGTGCACACTATTATACACTACACACACACGGAAAACATGCGCGTTTGTATCGGCTTCGCGACGTAATAAGAGCTCTGTGATTAATTCGACCCGTGCGGCGCAGGGACCAGAACTGGAACCGAAAAGAACCGGTTCTGGAACCGGTTAACCTTAAAAATGTAGGAACCGGGACGGGAACCGAAAACATTATTTCAAAAAATTAAAAACCGTAACCTTAACTAGAACCTTAATTTTAAAAGGGTTGATTTCGGTTAGAAGTAATGACTATTTGTCGATGAGTACAGTAAAATATAAGTTAAATTTTTTTATGTTTTTTTTCGATTCTGGCCAACTAAGAACAACGTATATATTATATTAATGCAGTAATGCATTATATCATTTATATCAATTTCTTGTTTCGAGATAATACAAATACACCTTCAATCGGGTTAAAATATAGTAATAATAATACGGACATGCAATTAAATTTTCGCCTATTTGTATGTGCAGCTAATTCTTATTTATTATACTTATTTTATTTTTTACCGATATTTTTCAGTACCGGTACTAACCGGTTCTATAACCGTTACATTTTTTAGAAAACCGGAACCGGTACCAGAACCATTAAAAAATTTTTGGATTAAATAACCAAAACCGAAACCGTAACCGAAAAACTCTATAGGTTTCAGTCCCCGCGGCGTGCACGCGCACACGAGTATAGAGTGTACGTCGTGTGATAATAATAAACGTCGAGTCGTCGGTCAACATAAGCCGGATGACCGTCACCACCCCGACACGCGAGCGTATCACGACACGCGTTTAAACGCTGCTGCACGTCACGTCATAATCACGACGTTATACTGCGGACGGACGACGTATATGATACAATGTATAAATAGATAACGCCGCATAGGTACCTAGGCTGTTCGAGGGGGAAAAAAGTAGAGACAGATAGGAAAAAAAACACGTCATTCAAAACGCCGACGGCGACTTCGACGAGGGTTGTCGTGTGCGTTGCAGCCAGTGTACAGAGCACACACACACACACACACACACACACACACACACACTTATATAGTATACATATATATTATGTATATTGTATACACGTAACACACGACCGACGGCTATCCATTAGCGGGATTGGAAGAGTATCCGTCAACCGGCTTTGGGCTGTCGCCCGCCGACGGAGGATAACGTCTTAGTAGTCGCGTATATTTCAGTGTATATTTTTCGTTTCGTTTCGGTTTTTTTTTTTCTTACTTTTTTTTTTTCCTTTTTCATTAGCTTCAGACGCCATTAAGTGCGGCGCGCCACCGCCGCCGCCGCTGGTGATGGTGAGCTGCACGGCTCCCTCCGGAAAAAGGGATATATTCCACCGTCAGACCAGACGTCGGCGGCAGCGGCGGCGCGTCTAGATCAATCACACCGTATAATACACAAACACGACGTATACACACACACGCGCGCGCTCACGCACTTACACACCGCTCGTTCGCTTATATTTACGCTGTTGTGGGTTAGTAGGGTGTACATTATGACGTCCCATCGGTTCTAGCACATCTTTCGCGGCTTGTTTTCATTACACACACACACACAAACACACACACCGGGAGTAACCGAATTGGTTCCCGTTTGGCCGAATTGGTTCCCGTGCGAAAAAGGTATTTTATTAAGTTAAGCCGAATTGGCTCCCGTTTAAAAAAGGTATTTTATCAGGTTGAGCCGAATTGGTTCCCGTTTGTGTACAGGTAATCTTTAATCTGGTACAAAATATAAATTAGACAGTATAAAATATAAATGAGACTTGAAACAGTATTCAGACATTAAATTATATTAAATTTCGAAGTAATAATACTAGAAAACTTACTAGCGAACAAGAAAAAAATAACAAATTCTTGGAAAATTGTATGACTGAGTATAAGAAGCTTACGCGAATTGAATACTTAAAGAAAGTTTGCTTTAAATTTGCAAATCAATGGTTTTAAATAATTGTATTTATTATATTTTATGATTTGTATTTTATACCTACACCTAGTGATGACTATAGTTGACTTCCAAATCAACGATTTAAAATTGTATATATTATATCATTTTGTTTTACAACACACATTAACGCACATTTTTAACCAAGCCTTCTTTTAAGTTGACAGTCCTAAGCCTGTACAATTGAGAAGGAAAATGTGCGTAATTAAACGGGAACCAATTCGGCTCAACTTAATAAAACACCTTTTTTAAACGGGAACCAATTCGGCTCAACTTAATAAAATACTTTTTTCAAACGGGAACCAATTCCGCATGTGGGGGGTTAGAGCTCGGGAACCATTTCGGTACCAGCCCACACACCATCCGGGGGTCGATCCTTTTCGGCGGCCCGATAATGTCATGCACTCGACACGGCGGAGGTTTCGGTAGTCGATCGGTTTTTCGACGTCGCACATAATATCGATTGGATACGCGCAAACACATAATATTATATTGTGTTCACGCAGCAACGGTTCTACACGATTTCACCTCGACAAAGGACGACGATAAAAGCCGTCGAATCAAAGCGGTGCACGGGAGGAGTGTATATACAATACACACACACACACACACACATAGGTGCCCTCCGGCGGCGAGCAAACGAGTGTAAACGAATTGGCAACGGTCAAAAGTTTGCCTTCCCCTGCTTTGACGTCCCTCGCGGCTTCTTCTTCCCTCGTACGTCTTCACCGGCTGCACCGCTCTGTATACTCGTATATACATGTACGTGTACATAAATATATACTTATAGACGAGTGCGTACACATATATATACGGGCCGCCGACTAATGAGGGTGCGCAGGGTGAGTTATGGCGCGCGATGCTGCAGAAATGGCTCCGGGCCGTCTGGAGGTCATACGTCTTCCGGACCGAGAAGAGAGACGAACTGCAACGCCGGCGGAAAACACACACACACACACACACACACACACACACACACACACACACACACACACACACACACACACACACGCACGCACACACACACACACACACACACACACACACACACACACACACACACACACACACACACACACACACACACGCAAGCACACGCGGATATTGTGGCCGCCGCGCGTATATAGTTACTATTATATACCGGCAGAACCGGGGTGTGGCGGAATAGGCCGGTCCCGGAAGTACGCCCGCCGCGTTAGAAAGCACAGAGCCGCTAATCTGCGGCGTAACATTTGTCAAGCACTCCGGAGACTGCAGCGGCGGTAAATCGCGCGGGAAGGTGCCGGAGATTAATATACGACTACTACTGCAGCACACGCACGTTACCTGGGTACGTGTATCTGTGTATAGGTACGATAATATATCAAGCGCAATAATTGCAAAAGGCCTTATTTTCAGTCTCTCTCTCTCTCTCTCCGCTCTCGTAAATTATCCATTATGCCCGAGCGGTAGTCTCGTACGATCGAATGAACGAAATCCGTTGACAATACGCCGCGTACTATAGTATTATTGTGCGCTGCCGCGGGATCGGTTTTGCTTTATGACAACGATTATATTTGTGCGTTCTAATTTGGGGTTTTTCCATTTAACACGCACAATAAACGCCTCGAGGATCCGAGTGGCGTCATGTTATAAAATGAGATTAATAAATACCTGCGTACGCTATACTGACCTACCACACCGACACGTACGTAGTATTCGTGTATCGCGGTCGTTTTCGTAACATAGTTGATGTACGCGAAAAACACGCGTACAATAATAATATTATAGTAAGTAGTATGGTTTTGTATGTTCTGAGTCCATTTGAGAAGCCAAATTTTTCCGGTTTGGCGGGCGATTTCTACCTATTTTTTAGTGTGTGATTATTTTGGTCAAAAAAACGCATGTATGTTCTGGCTCCATATTTTGAGAAGCCAAATTTTTACCAGTTTAGCGGTTAAATTCCACCTTATTTCACCGTGTGAAAAATAAACAACATTTTTTTTTCAAATTTACACACTATTGTCTAACCGAATATTAGTGAACACATTTTAGAATCTACGATCTTGTAATACTGATTTATTTCAATTTTTTATACAGTATTTATTTTTTTTCTATAATGTGACTCGTTCATTTTATATTTTTAGTTTGATCAGTTGTGTTTTCATGTTTCTCCTGCAAAAAAATCATACACTAAAAAATAGGTGGAAATCGCCGGCCAAACCGGAAAAATTTGGTTTCTCAAATGGACTCAGAACATACAAAACCATAATACTGTTATACGTTTTCGTTTTTACACGGCGTATTATAATCTGCGTGATTTACACGATACGAGTGCTGCTGTCCCGGCGTCGATGTGGAGAACGTTCTTCGGATCAAAGGTCCGGGCCGATGCACTATAATACACAGACGACGGTGTGAAATACTCGTGGACACGCGTTTTCGCGACGACACTAAGACAGAGTGATAAAACGGAGATGCGACGAGAATAATGGTCGAAATTCGTTTTACTGTTGTGCGTTTAGACTAATAAAGTCTGCACTTACTCGCTTTACGGCCGACCGGGGGTGCATAAAAAGCGTACGTGTATACATATTATGTTATTATTATTATTATTATTATTATTACACTCTGCCACGTGCCGCGTCGTCGGTCGAGTGTACCGTCTTAGATGGCCGCAATCGGCGTGTTGCGAACGAGGAAAAAAGCACTGAATCCCAACGTCAAGGCCAGGGACGGCGTCGTCGTGCGGAGAGGAACACAATTAGTTTGAAGGACGCGAACGCCTCGGCGTGCCCGTGAATTAATTTGCTCGTAATTAAAATAATAATTTATCGGCGAGCGTACCGATTCGAAATATTTTCGCCGAACCGCAGAAAAAACCGCACATCGTTTACTACGTGCAGTATGTGTTGGTAACGTGATTACACGGTAAATACAGACGCCAAAAGTCGCACGACGACAGAAAAGAGATATAAATATAAAAAATTAAATATCACGCTAGTCGAAGTTTTTTAGCATCATAAAACCAGCGAGCACAAGAACACGACTCTAATTTGAAAAATCGTTTTATTTGAAAAAGAATATTACATTTTTAAAATTTTTTTTTATCAGAAATTTACAATCTTATCGATTCAATTCTTAACTAGAACAACGAGGAAATGTGCACAGAGTATTTACGTATGAATTTTTTGAGGGAAGAATCCACCCGTCAGTGACACTACCTATTTTGAGTTTTTACGTTTTGAGTTAAGCTAATTATTTTAAATTTGAGATAGACTTTTACAGTCTTCGCTTAAGCCACCTAGGTAGACTACATGGAATGGACGAGGTAGATAGAATATTATATAAGAAAAAAAAACGGATATAAGAACAGAGGCGCCGAACTTATCACTTTTGTAATGACTAATGTCACAGATGAAATAATAGGTGGGCGGTGTCCAAGGTATAATGATTTCAACAGTTGACTTATTTAACACTTGTGTTTATCACTTTTAAACGTAATTATGCACATAATCATAATCATAATTTATTATTATCATAAATTAATTTTTAAAAAAGTAGGTAAAATGAAAAAAAGTTTGAAATTGGGTGGGTGGTATATATTAGCGAATCGCAATGTCATAAACGATTTTTTAGACATCGTCGCCTCTGCAGGTACGGTACACGAATACACGATACAACACACGGTAGTGTTGGAAAAACCATGACAAGGATTGAAGAACTATAGAACCCGCCCCCCCAAAAAAAAAAAACAAAACGTTCGTTTCGACGACACTATTAATCGCTAAAGGTAAAACGCTACGTCGCGCAGAGGAAAAAGTTATAAAAACTGTTTTCACGAGAAAATTTGCCGTGTTATCTTTGGAAATATGTAGATCGTCCAACCGATGGTTGTGCACAGCGTATCATGCGGCTTTTAGAAGAAAAAAAAAAGCAGTATAATTATGTAATAATATATTATAACGTATGACTTATACACGTTATCTTGTATAGTTCGTTTTTTAACCGGTAATACGCAGTGCAGTTTATTTGCAAACCTACGGGATTTTAATGACTGAACACGCAGTCGATTTTTAATTTAAAACTAATTCCGAATTCATTATTTCGTAATTGTTCGCGTTTAATAACATTTTGAATTGACGATCGATAAAGATTTCGTATAAGCACATCTGTATATACCTATATATAGAGACGGCCACCACTTTGCGTGGTACGACGTGAAGTTAATTATTTTTTTGTCTCGCCTTTTTACCGCGTAATTAAAGTATAAAACAATCTGCTGCTGCTCGAAAGCTCGTTCTAGACTACAGTACAGTATGTATATAAATACACCGTGCTGGTATATATATATATTTACGAATTTAATAGCAAAATGCAATAACCATAAAAGCCGCATTTGAGGCAAAAAAAAAAAAAAAAAAACGAAATTCAGCATTTTTTTTTTTTTTTTTTTAATACCGACATTTGAAACGTGCACGTATAAATTGCCCGCGATTATTACAGTCGTAAATTAAACGCGTGTCGCGCGTTACTTATACGTATACCCTTTAGGTATATAATATGAAAAAATCACGATCCGTAGGGGCATTATAATCGACGGACGACGCGATACGGATTATTGCGCTATATACCTACTATGTACACGTATAGTCGACGTGTATAAAAAGCTGGTAAGTGAGATGATGGTGGTTCAAGTTCGTCCATCGTCCCTTCGGTCCTCGGACAAGATATTGGTGATGAATGTATTAAGTTTTAAAGAAATGATGACTCATTTCTTTAGTATAAAACGATTCTGAGCAAAGCTTCAGTGTAATATAATATATTATTGTTTAAATACTGTTTACGTATTTTACGGTTATTTGTATAATTTTTGGTGAGTTATAATAATTTATTAAAGTGTGTATAAAAAAAAATCCTGACTAACGATTTTTGAACTTTTGTTAGGATAATTAGGTAGGTATATGAGTAAGGTCATATTAAATTTTCAGAACTTTTTGTCAAATATTTAAAATTATATTACATAAAAACTTTCAAACAATTTGGTAAATTAAAAGTTCTATATTTAAGTCAAAAGTGCTATAATTGCTCTGAAAATGTTGTCCAATATAAAAAAGTATGCATTTGATATTGGATAAAATTTTCAAGTTTCTAGCTTCAATACTTTTCGATTTATGACTAAATACCTAAAATCTGAACAGTGAAAATCTCGTTTACGGCGGATTTTTACCGATTTTACCGTTTTTACTCAGTTTTTCGATCGTTATTCTTGATTACTGGAAAAACTATGGAGATTTTGGAAAAATGACCTCTCTAAAGTACCATCTCAGTTCAATTTCGAATCTAAAAAGTTGCTGGACGAAACTTTTGGACAAGGATTTCTATACGAAAAAGTGTTTACAGAAAAAAAAAAAATAAAAAAAAAAAATAAACATCATTGTAAAACCATAAGATCCTTCGCTTCACTCAGAATCTAAAACCGTTCGTACGACTATAATTATTATTATATGGAAGCGAAAAAAAAAATGAATATCAATAACAAATAGACTGCGCGCCGCCGCGACGACGACGACGGAGGCCGCCGGATGGATCGATCGAGCGTGTATATATATATACGGACGGGAGCTATGATGATGGCGTGAGAGCGTCTTCGTGAACGCACACACACACACACACACGTATTTTTTTTTCTACCATTATTTTTTTTTTTTTTTACCCGATAAACCCGAATAAACGTGCCGAGGGATAAAAATCGGTCCGACGCGACGACGCGCGACGATCAGCTGCCAAGTAACAAAACGGGCGCGGGGCTCGGTGGCGCCGTTGCTTTTAAATTTTAATGAAAAGAGGAGAAGAAGAAGAAGAAGAAGTGTCTTTCGATATATTGTATAAACCGTACAACGTGCTCTTTGGCCGCGTGCTGCAAGCCGTTACACTATCCGTTTATATGTTATATGTTATATATATATTATATATATACTAGGCGCGGCGGCGAGCGTTTAAAAACAAACACAAAAAAATAAACACTCGGTTTTGTGCGTATACGTATTGTTATTATACCGCGAGACAGTCCTTTTCGCGCATTCGATTTTTTAAAACAATACGTTTTAAATCTCTAATTGATTTAGACTTCCATTTGGGGATACTAATGCGGGGTGGATAAAATTCCAAAGGATACACTCGGAAGATTTAAAAACCGTCGTTTACTCACTGCGCAGAGCGTACAATAATTAATTTAAGTACGAGTTTTACGACACGCATGTGTGTGTTTGTAGCGGACACGAATTTACACGGTGAAAAAATATCAACACAGACGTGAGTTTTTATTTTTTTTTCAAAAACGTTTTTGTCGTCTGACGGGTGACGTTCTTCCAGACCTCTTCGTTGCTCTCACCTTATTATTATTATTATTATTTTTTTTTTATCATCTTTGTATTTATACGCTCTGGTATTTAAATTAATGAACACGTTTACAAAAGCCCTCGAGGAAAATCTCGACTTTTGAATGATGTAATTAAAAAAAATAATAATAATAAAAACCCTCCTCGACGTTTTATTCCACAAAAGAAATCAAGCCAATTCCATAATATGAATGTATATATTATAATGTATATAGGCGACGGCGGTGCCGTACTAAAAGAGTTTATGTATATATATACACTTATATTATTCAGTTACCATATACCGGTTCGTTCGCGTGTCTTATTATTTTTCCCCTCTCGGCTTTGCGCCCCCCTGCACGCGCTTCGCCCTCGGAAGCAGTTTTGCGGCGCACGTCTCGGCATATTTTCCGGCCGGAATAGCCTATAAAACCGTATATAAGACTCGACGGTTCGAAAACCCGATAGTGAAAATATAAGGAGAAAAAAACAAAAACAAATAAATAAACGGGGAATTGAATTTTTACGGTGTGCCGAGCCGAATGAGCCTCGGCCCCGGGATTAGGACGAAAAATAAGCCGGGCGGCAAAACGTACATATATATACATGTTTATCGCACCCCCTCCTTCTCCTACCCGCGAGGTATGCGTTCCGTACGCTCGTCGAATAAAGGTGGTTATACACACTACGCGTTTTCGACGCAGCGTTTTAAGAGCGTTTTAGACGCGGCGTTCGAACGGTTAGGTTATATTTCACACTGGGCGTTTGAGACGTCGCGTTTTGCAGCGTATTGGTTTATAATCAGTTCATTTGGTTACCAGACGTCCGAACATAGTTAAATTACTAAAACAAGTTAGTAGTCAGTTGATAATAAGTAATAAAATTATATAAATTATACAGTTTATAAAATGTACAGCGCTGAAGATCTAATATTAGAAATATATAAAAATGAAGAATTGTGGAATACAAGTGTAACGATTGTCGTCTACCGACATCGTACATCACTCTTTAAGTATAGCACTGCTAAATGCTAATATGTTGAGTGTGCGGAAATGGTAATGAGGTCATGAATGAATGCTGACCAAGGGTTTACGGTGTGGGCATATAACACGGGGAATAATGGCAACAACGGCAGAGGGACCCGAGGAGAGAGCCGAAGAACATCAGTCGGACAGAGCAACATCATCCTCAAGATCAACCCGCGGTGCTCACCTACTCATTCTTCATCTGCACCACAGTATCGTATTTATGTAATATATTAATTAATTGGATGTATATGCCGTCTTATACTTTTATATGAGGTAACCCTGATCTATAGCATTTATAAGTATCACACACCGAGGTCGAGTCCCCGAGACCTCGTAAAAATAAACATATCTTACACCCGACCGATAACACCAGAAGAAGGTGGTAAAGAGGGGACGTTACACAAGTAAGAATTTAATTTTTCTAAAGTGATACATCACATACCAAATGACAAGATTTTGGACAACGAGGTTAGGACATTAAGTAACGAGGTTAGGTTAGGTAGTACACCATTTCCCGCTTGTACGTTCTCTATAGTGTTTGCTTCAAAAACAAGTTGTTGTAACGCGTATACGCTTGCGTCTAAAACGCGTAGTGTGTAACTAACCTGACGCGAGCGTTTTGAATGCCGCGTTTTTAAAACGCGTACGCTAGCGTCTAAAAACGCTAGGCGTGTGACCGGCTTAACGCGTGTGTACGCGAGTTCACGAGCCGCGCAAAGACTCGCGTGTCTGGAAATTCATGTACGTGGATATGATATTGTGAACGTATATTATATCGTGTCAGGACGACACGCGGGGCGGTATGTGTACGTGTATTTTAACTGTTTCCACACACACACACACACACACACACACACACACACACACACACACACACACACACACACACACACACACACACACACACACACACACACACACACACCTGTGTGTGATACGGGCACACTCGCACACGACGTTCGCGCAAACATATCTGTTTAATATTACACGCGTGATTATATTATTATTTTTTTTTCCGGCGCGATCGTGCGCACACGCGGACGTTTTAAACGGTATGAATACGATATTATGACGTTGCGCAAATGTACACGACGTTACCGTGTGCTATTGTGCCATATTATATTGTCGTATTGTAATACACTTTAAAGCGCACGTGTGTACGAACTGCAAACGAACGACGTCGCTAGGCACACGGGCAGCAGCGAGGGTAAATTATTATGCCGACAAACCCGTCGTGTGTATAATATTGCGTAATCGGAACGAAACGGTAAAACGGCGTCTTATAATATTCATGTTCGCTATGATCCTTATTGTGTATTATTATTATTCATATCGACTGATGACGACCGTTTTGATTTCAAAAAAAATCATTCAATCAAAACGTTACTATAAAGCCGGGTTTACACGAGATTAGTGCTCGGCCGAGTCACTAAAAGTTCAATAATTTAGTAGAGAGTTCGTGTTCACATGTAAAAGGGGAAATGAGCCAGTGAATTAGTATAGTTAATAAGTAACTATATTTACCTAAAATTATAGTTATCTATTAACACTTTTGATAGTTTTGTTTAGTTTTCAAAAATTCTCTTTTAAAAGTTATTTTCTTTTCATTTTAAAACTTTTAGTATAAATCTATATTAAAAATGGACAATTTCAACAAAGGAGTAACTTAGTTATGTAAAACAATGATGAAATGAATGAATTTTTTTATTTAAACTTATTCAACTGTAGTAGGTAATTAGTAACTATAGTAAAGAAGTAAACAAAAAGCTTAAATCGATAATAACATGGTAAAATATAAATTGATAAATCCAAATATTGTTATCACTCGTGATTTTACTAAAGATAGTGTTGTCTACACTAGGACAGTATAAGGCGAGTACAGCTACTCGGCCTAGTAAATAGAATCAGTTTTTATTTACTCGACTAAAATGTTTACTAATTCCAGTACAGATTTAGTAGTTAATCTATTGTCCACACGATTCAAGTTAACTCAATTTAGTGACTTACTCTAGTGACTCGGCCGAGCACTAATCTCGTGTAAACCCCCCTTAATACGTAGGAGAAAAGACGCGAGAACGGTGTTACAAGCGGAAAATGCATACCTTCTTCTATCCGTTTTTTTTTCTCATATAATATTCTATCTACCTCGTCCATTCCATGTAGTTTACCAAGGCTATCAGCTGTACTATAATATAACGATGTGGTCGCGTATTAAAACACACTTTCGACAGAATTCAAATAGGATGTTTGCGAAAAAAAAAATAAAAAATAGGAAAAAAAAGCGGCGTACAAAATAAAAACCAAAAACCAAAACAAAAAAGCGTTTAGTCACGGCTGTGACACAAACAATGGTTTACGACGGGTAATACGTGTGCGTTATATACTACTACTACACGACGACGTCCCACACGGCGTCTCTGGCACACGCGCACGCACGCACACGGACGCGTATTACGATTAAGTCACAATACGACATAAATCACCGAAAATATCAGACCAACAAACAACGTAGTCCACCATATCATACACGTAGTATCTGCAGCGTACGACTACCGCCGCGCGCGCGAACACACCACACCGTTGTCTCGTACACGCCGCCGTATGATTTATTTACGTATTTATTTCTCCTCTTTCGTCGTATTTTCGTTTCTTTCGCGACGACTTAAAGTCTCGCGAGACGACGTCGTCGGACGCGAACACGGTTAGACGAGTGGGAGAAACGGTACATTTCTCCACGGACGACTCGTCGTTGTGCCGCGCGCGAGTAATATATCATTATAATATTATATTCACCGCATTCATCGTTAATCCCGCACCCGCGGTAACATCGATTAATATACTGTACTGCATATAATAATAATAATACGACGTATATGACGTCACGTCGTCGCGGCGGATTATCGTTTTGCATATTTTCGACTACGTATCAGAAAATATGCTCTGGTGCAGCAGCTATAGTGATGCGACAAGAGAATAATATTCTCTCGAAGATCATTTCCGGTTGGGGTAATTTTCTTGTTTTTTTTTTTCTTTTCCCTGTCATAGTGATACGATTATGTTTGAAGGCAGTGGCGGCTCGTATTTATGTGCACAAGTGCACGTGCACCACCTACCGACAGCACAAAAAATCAAAAATACTAAATCATATTAATACTACAAAATACCTCAAAAGATTTCTAGAAACTCAGATTACGAAAACTTAATTGAGTTTGATTATTTATAGGGTGAAACAGCGGTCATTAGTAACGCTGACGCTCATCAGGTTACTATAGGTAGTTCACACGATCGTTGTGCACATTCTAACAGTGTAAAAATTAAAACAAATCATAACACGTCACGCGCATTATAATGGAATAGAATATGTGCACAGTTGTATCTGTGCACATAACCAATCGGTTATTTGAATAAATTGTTATCAGCAGATTATTTTGGACGTGGCAGTCGCGGTCGACTTTATTATTTATTTTTATTTTTCCTCGTTTTTGATATCTCGATTATCTAATATAAATTCGTAAATCAATGATTATCACCAAAACAATCCTGTTCTTCGCTGTATCTTACTGTATTTTGTACAGACAAGTGATCGTTATTTTTTAATTTTAAACTTTATTAAAATTAATACAATACAGCAATTAGTGTAAAAGTATCCATTTCAGAATTAAAAAAAGTTGTTAATTAAAATCGGTAAACAATTGTTTAGTATAAGTGTGTGTGTGTTCATTAAATTATATTTTTGAATGTGCATTACTTTTTTAAAAACTCACGAGCCGCCACTGTTTGAAGGTTACTATTAGTATCACTGCATGAGATACTGCAGACATAGTATTTAGTATTTATATGTCTGATAATAACGTAGTGTATTTTACGTCTATAAATACACTCGTAACAATTAACATTATTACAGGTAGGTTAACCTAACCTACGATTGTCGGGTCCCTGAAGAGTACGAGGATAAGTTGGCCGGGACATAAAAAACAGAATTTATGGTAATGGGTAATTTTTTTTCGTTGCCCCCGAAAAAATTTTCTGGGAGCGGCCTCGAAAGCGTTGCCGACATTTCTGCACGGGGCGTCGAAATCGCCAATTCGATCGAACACGGACGACATAATAATATTACATACCGCTCCGTTTCCCCGTACACGATTCGCAACACTACGAATTCGTAAACCTTTTTCATTATTATATCATCTCGCGCCGTGATCGTCGCCGACTGCAGAACCGTTATAAACGCGAAATCCCGATGATTCCACTCGAAGCGGATCGTCGAAATCAGATAGCCATATCATATATATATAATAGCAAACAGTTTGTATACGAAAAAAATAAAACAGAGGAATGTATATAAACTCCGCGTCGTGTCGGCGATTTTAAAGACACGCAGTCCCGTAGCAATTATTCGAATTCCAATTATACACGCCCGGCCTGGGAAAAATTTGAAACTGAAGGAATTTTCGCGAGAAAGTATACACGCGGATAAAAAAGAACCTTTTCGTCGTCGTCGTCCCCCGTACTTTCGAAACTCAATTTATATATATATGTTTTTCAACTATTCGGGAACAATCGTCGTCGTCACCGTCCTTTTCAGTTTCAAAAGTGTCGCGCGAATCCGAAACGAAAGAAAGAATGCGAAACTCGTGTACTTACTACTATCTAAATACACAGTCGACGTATCGAACAATCGGCAATCGGTCTTACACGGTGTACACGTATGCCCGGGATGCTGTGAGAGTATGCGGATGCACGGTCGTATTTATTATACGTTTTGTTAATGATTACGATAATATATTGTATTATTCGATTAATTATTATTTATTATAAATTATAATTATACGATTATTTTTTCGTTTTTTGGTTCACGGTCATTGAGACCACAGCACCAAACAAATTTCTCTCAGTCTGTCTCTATCTTGTGCCGCTACTCTCCACGGTATCTCTGGCTCAACGCTTCTCGCGTCCTTTTTTACACAGTTTTCCCAACGTAAGCGTGGTCTTCCTAGTGGTCTCTTACCGACCGGGTTCTCTTCAATTGTTCACCTTCGTTTGCCTATCTAAACTTATTAATGGTGAAGTTGACGCCCCTGTCCTCCTATCCAAAGTAAATATCAGAGTTCCTGCTTATTGTTCCAGATCCTCTTTCCCATTTCATATTCCTCTTAGCCACTGTAATTACTTAATTAATCGCCCTATACTTCGTATGATGAAACTGGCCAATGAGGACCCACAATTCCTTAGAATTTAGTCTACATATTGTCTTCTTTATAAAATATGTGTAATTTATTTTTTTTTTTAATTTTTTTTTTATTGCGAATTATTGTCAACA